>LOJH01044460.1:0-13787 GCA_001685095.1 Ellobius talpinus | reverse complement strand
ACATCACTGGGAAGATATGATCTGTCAACATCACTGGGAAGATATGATCTGTCAACATCACTGGGAAGCTGTGGCCTGTCAATGTCACTAACTTCAGTTTGGCCCAAGCCCTCACCTCGCTGTAGGTTTTAGTTTTAAGTGGATATTTCATAAATTGAGTCACAGAAAGGGTAAAATATTATATACAAAGTTATCACCCCTTAGACAGTGAAGCAAATGTCAGGCAGGGTCATATGGCACCGAGAAAATAGCATATAAAATAGGGGCCCACTTACAAAAGCTTTCAAACTAGTTCTTGGCAAAAAGAGAAGGTTTCTAGCCACAAATGGCTGTGGTGAAAGACCATATGCTTGTGGGGACTGAGGGTCTTTCGGGTGGGAGTTAGGGTATCAGTTTGAGAAAATCTGAAATTTTCCTGGAGAGAGGGTGACAAAAAGCTGATGTCAGATAATACACCCAGCCCTTGTTCTTTCCTGATTTCCAAGCTGGTCACCACAGAGATGGCCCACTATTACATGGCAGGCTTTGCCGTAGCCTAAGATGTCATCGCTACCACCAGGATTGCTACTACATCACTTCCTCTTGCATTGATATGTTGCTTTACAATCAATTAAATGTTTTTCTCAAGATTTGATTAACCATCACAACACTATGAGAGAACTTTAATCCAGGCTGAAATATATAAACAAAAACAGACTATAAAAAAGTTCACTGATTTTTGGGGGACCACAGCTGACTTCTTTTTGAATGAGGTCTGAAATCCAGGAGGGTTGGCCTGCTTTGCCCTCCAAAGAGCTTCTCCCACCCTGAGCCTAAGGCTGCTATGAACTGTCCTGCAGGGTGCTCTGTCCCGAGTCCCACCCTCTTTGCCCTGTTAATTATCTCCAAGCTCTCTCCCCAAAGGAATTTAGAACATGCTGAGGTTATTTGCGGAGCCTTTTGTTTCTGGGAGATGGGGGCTTACAGAGCCCAGAAAGAGCAACACTTGCCTACACAGACAGTACTGCCTGAGCTATTAATATCCAAGCACAATAGCTTCAGTACGGGGTGCAATGTGACTTATACCCTGGCCGCAAGTCTTCTCAGCCACAGAGACGGTGTTATTTTACAGCAGCCTTACTGACACCCTTGTAGTAAGCCTCTTGCCCCACCTTCTGATCCAGTGTAGAAGGTAGAAGGGAGGGAAGGGCACATGGGATTGTAATTGTCTCCCTCCACCATACTTACTGGAGATAAGCGCATATGGATGATTGGAGTCTCAAAATATTATTTGTTTAGTGCCCCTCTTTCTTCTCTAAGTATCCCAAGCATTCTGCATTTGTCGTTCTTTATGTCTTAGTTATCTTTGCACATAAAGGCTAAACATTTTTAATGCATTTATCCACCTGCAATACTTGCGTTATTGCCATTTGCCTGAACCTTCAATGCTCTGATAATGCTAAGATGGATGATACAATGATCTAGTTCGTTCCCTGGAGCTCAGAGCTTTGTGGAGAAAGTCTGGTTACTTTTGCCACCAGGCTAAGCAGAAGGGCAATAACCAGGCAAGAGGCAAGAACATCAGCTCACTCTCTAAGGGGCAGACTCACCAAGGCATCAAAGAGGAGACAGGACTGCGTGAGTCTTGGGGAAATACGGTTTAGCAAGGCAGGCAGGGAACAGCGGGCGCAGAGTGAAGGGCAAGTTTGACAGCAGGAAGACGTGGATTAGGTTGCTGGGTACTGTGATTTGAGTCGAAAATGGCCCTTATAGGCTCCTGCAGTTGAACACTTACTTGGTCTCCAGTTGGTGGTATGTCTCAGGAGGTTGTAGACCTCTCCAGAAGTGTGGCTGGTGGATGTTGGTTTTGAAAGCTGTATCATACCCACTATTGGCTCTAGTCAGCTTTCTGGCGTGGGTACCATGTGAGCGCCCATATACCTCCTTTTCCAGAGATCCACTCCATCATCGCTCTCCCACCCCTGCCACCGTGATTGACTGTGCTCCCTGGAACAATGAGCCAAATGAGATCTGCCCGGCACAAAACAACCTGAAGGTGAGTGAAAGGCAACTGAAGTGAAAGCCAGAGGCACCCAGGGTGGAGAGGGACTTCTAGGTCACTTAATGATTCCAAGGATAAGATTCTTACCAGTCCCTGTAAGTGATTTTTTTTTGTCAGGCGACATTGTCCACTGGGTATCCTGATGTATTCTCAGAAGTCAGTATCCTGCAGCATGGGAGAACCTCAAGTTTGTCTGCTGTGTAGGGCATCTCAGAAACCTTGCCGCTATCTCTAGGCTGACTAACCTCTGCTTTCAAAAATGTGGGTGGCAGAATGATGGCCTAGGCAAAACCTGTTGGGGGACAGTAAGGGAAGCCTGCCAGTTGTGACTAATGAGTTCTCAAGAGCTAGAAAGCTGAGACGGGCCCTCTAATTGGCACGCTGGCCTCGGGGGCCCACTTGCTCATTTGTGACTTTTAGGAACCCACCAACAGACCAACATGTTATTAGTGCAAATTAACCACTCACCTGGAACCCCAGCTCTTTGTTCCAAGAAAGATTACAGACCCCCCAAAAAATTGAACCATGAAATGTCATTAGCTAAATCGTGATGCTCACAGCTCCCAGAACTAATTATAGAGCTAGGAGTGGCTGGGGCCAGACCCCTCTGATATAAAAATATTTTATGAAAGGCAAAGTTGAAGGAGGGAGGCCACAGTAATTCTCACCCTATTATATTCCTTTCAATTATTTACAGTAGTAGACACTGGTGGTGAACCTATATAGAGCCTGGAATCCAGTGAGGTCACACAGGCCTTCTGGAAGCTAAGGAGGCCATGTGGAATCTGGGACACAATGAGGCAATGGTTCAGCTGCCCTGCCATTCCACACCTCCCAGGGACTTCTCTCTGCTCCCCTCCCCCAGCACACAAGTTAAAAGCACAGACCCCATGGTGACGACAGCTTCATTCCTGGCCAGGATTTGTAAACATTTTCCTCCCATCAAGTGCTTTAATGATATATTCGCCTTACTCTCCTTTCTGAACCCACTGGGAAAACAAGTGCTGGAGATCCAGAGGTCACAGCAGGTAATGCCAAGGAGTACCACACACAGGTCATATGACTGTCCTTTGACTGCTGGGAAGAGTTTAAGCAGAAGGTCTAAACCCACAAGGACCCAAGAGCTCGTTCTCATTACCTAGCATCCCTTGTAGTAATTAGGATACAGCCTCAAGTTACCTATTCCTGGATAATAAAGTGCAGGCAATGGTCTAAGCCACTTGAGGTTTGCTCTTAGAACTGTACTATGTAATTCTCAGGTCTTCCTCAGCCAAATCGGCTTATGGGATATGTACCAGGTGGGGCAGGTGCAATATGGAGAAGCCCCCTAACAGAGAAGTTAGCAGGCTTTGCCATAAGCAAGAAAGAGATGGTTTTAATATTGTGAATCCACTCCATGTTTGACTCTGTCAAATAAGGCCATAGTGTCTTTTCTTTGTTTCCCTACCCTCTCCCCACTCTGTGTGTGTATGTGTGTGTGTGCAGATAAGAGTGTGTGTGTGTGTGTAAGAGAGTGTGTAACAACCTGGGGTATAGGTTCCCCAGCCCAAGCATCCTTTTGTTTGTTTATATCAATGACACAAGCCCCTTAGAACATTGGCACTGGGCACTGAGATCCATATTCAGCAAAAGAAAAAATACATTCATCATTACGTTCAATAATCTCTTTTCATTCCTGACCCAGTTATGCACACATCAGGACTGCCTTGACCCACAGCATGGAGGAAACATTACAAAGGATGAATGGTGGAGATAAGCGGTCCCTACATCATTACCTTAGGGCAATTTAGTCCCCCTATGGGAAGTAGGGGCAGGGAATATCTGGTGGACCTCACCCCACATGTTCTTGAGAGGTCCAGGCAATCAGCAACGGTGGGCCAAAGGACAATTAAATTTGCTAATAATTTCAAGTAGGCAAACATGCATGCAATGTGTATGTGTATGCTACATGCAAGCCCTCCACGTAGTAGTCTTGTCAGGTGTGTCCATCATTGGGAAATTATCCAACAGAAAGAGCTGACTGGCATGCGCCAATTCCTTGGCAGAAGCAGAACATGTCCGTATTCCTAAATGGCCAAAGACAAAGGTTTAATGATCCTATGTTTCCATTTGCACTAATAGAGTGATTGCTTTTTCATATAGCAGTTCTGCTTGTTTCTACCTACCCTCCTTTTCTTTATCTCTACCTCAAGCTCTCCTCTCAGAAGGCAAATCACTGACCACGTCACTGTCTTCCAGTGTGATGCTCATTCAGCAGTTTAGAAAAGAGGATGCCCATGATTGCAGCCTGGCAAGACAGGCAGCTTCAGGAGCCAAATGTCTCCAATGGGAGTGTAGGACTTGCCCTAAGTCGGGCATTTGATAGAATTTTGTCATCTCAGTCCCCGATGCAACAGAATGACATGGTCTGGCCCATTCCATTTTTCTCTTCTAAGCACTGACTCCAGAGTCATTAAGCCCAGGGATTGCTCTGCAAATAGATAACTCTCTGCTTTGCTGACTAAAAACAATACCTCCTTCCTCAATGAGTGGCTACCATCCTGGCCCAGGAGCCAGTGTACTCTCTCGTGTTGATACTGCAAGGGTCTTCTGTTCCTCTCTACTTTAACTTAAATCTCATTTCAGTGAATTCTTGTCAAGACCCAACACTGATTATGTCCCTGCCTCTAGGTGAATGGCTTGAGACTTTTGTTAAGCCTACCCTTCCCTCAAACTCCTCATAGGAGAGCTGCGGCCTGATATTCAGAATCTCCACCAACGCCCACCTGACCCACCAATCCCATAGTCAATGCTTTTATTTTCTTTTATTCCATATTCTAGTCCAGGTCCCCATAGAAGTACATCTCTTGCTTCTACACCACCTCCTGAAAGACCACCAAGCCATCCCTATTTGGGAAAAATTGTATAAACTGTTCAAGATTTCTAGAGGTTGCCTCCTCTGACAAATTCCCAGCTCAACTCACTGTTCTGCCTATAAAGTCTCCCTCAGTTTGGAACAGCACAACCATTTGAGCTGGCCGTGTGCATTTAACACAACCTACTTTGTGCTACTCATTGCAAAATCCTTTGTGTTCTACTGCGAGAGCCATGCATCATGGCTCCCCATCAGCATCATGGGGGTTTTTACCAGCATCATTATTCACAGTGATTTCTTCCAGGGTACTTGCCTATCTCTTTGCAGGGTAGCTGTCCTATAAATATATGGGCCACTGCATTGAACACAGTGTAGTCTAGCATGAAAACTTAACCAGCCAGTTATCCAAAGAGGGAATCAAGAGTAGATTGGACTTCCTTGAAATTTCAGCAGACACATCTCTAAAGAATGGGCTTTCCTGGAAAAAAAATAAAGGGAGGAAGAAGGATGCATATTATCAGCAAAATGAACAGTCACCACATCTCAGATCTCAGCCAGTTTGTCCACCTACAAAAAGAAAAAAGAAAGAAGAGAGAAAAAAGATCTGGGGAACACCCTTGAAACGGCAAATTGGAGGTTACTGGTTCGAGATCTCAGAAAGACTCAGTGCTTCCTAGGCCACATTTGCCAACTGTCTGGTGACTCCTTCCACTAATCAGGAATCTCCACTAGAAAACGATACCACGTGTGTGTCACAGAGGTTGGCCTACTCTCATGCCTTTTGGGGCCTCCCAGGCTCTTTGGTCTTCTGTGTCCATTGTCCCCTGAAACCAACCCTTTCCATTCTGCAGTTTCCCTCCAGACCACCTGATACTTCCAAGCAGCCAGGTGTTCCTTTCAGAAACAAGAAGCTGATAACCTGAGCTTTGGGATCTGACCTTCAGCCATATTCTTCGCCATGGATGTAGGGGTAGGATTCTCTCCACTGTAGGTGAGAGCCAATCAGAATCGTCTACCTGTCATCAGACTAAGGAGGACACTGGGCAGGATGGACACAAGAGGAGCAATGGAAGAAGTAAATTAACCCTATGACAGAATTAACCTAAGGTAGAATCTCACTTCATTGGGCAAGTGTTGGCTTGACAGGAAACAAAGGAAAGCTAGTTAGTGCTATTCCTCTGCAGATGCCCAGTGAGTGGACACCGTCACAGGTTTGCCATCCACACTTTGGTGCACAAGCCATATCTTATATGTCTTTTGTGCGCCACACTATGCCTTGCCTTGAATCGAAACTACACACACCTTGTGGATTGGCTACTCCTACAACTGTTTCTGGAAGGGGCATTTTCTTAGCTTGAACACCTGATCTCTCTCCCTAATTAAAACAGTCAATTAAAAATAGTGACTGAGAATGTGATTACTTGCTCCAGTCCTGTTTGTCACCCAGTGGACAAGTTGGCATGGTGCCATTCTCCAGATATTTGGGGATCAAAAGATTTGTGATCCAGACCAGAGAGTATAAGTAGTTCAACAGAGTGTTAAGGAATAGGAAAAAAAATCTCTGCTGGGGAAAAACTACCCAGAAACATAGAAAGTGTCCCATGGTTAGCAAATAAATTGATAAATGTCCTTTAAAATATTTTGATGAAATCCATCTTGACATTAACTGGGTTCTCTTAATCTAAGGAGAAACAGCTATAAAAAAAATGCACAACTGAGTCTCTTACGCCGTTCCTGTAATTTAAGGGGACAAACCATAAACACCACCACCACCACCACCATCACAGATCAGCCCCCGAGAGCTACAGCAGTGGGGTAAGGCAGAGAGAAGAAGAGGAGGCCTGAGGCTTAGCTTGAATTCCTGACCTAGATTTTTGATGTTCATCTGGTTTATTCCTCCCTGTTTCCCAGAACACAGATAGCCTTTCTGTGGCTTGGATAAGGCCTTTCCTCAAATGTGCTCACAGTAAGTAGGCACAATCTCAGGTTGATAATCAACGTACTGTCTGGTCATCTTCGACAGTGGGATTGCTGTGGGCCAAGATCCACATCCTGGAACACATACTGCACTTCCACAGAGGACTCTAGATTCCTCTAGTCTCAATTCAGGTCAGAGCATATCTATAACCTTTGTTTAGCTGGCCCTTGGTCCTATCACCCTAGGACTAGAGGGGGGGAAAATTGGTTCACTAGTTCAAGCAGCATTCAGTCCGTGTTGCAATATACGGGATGATGAATGTTCAAATTTAAAATGTCTTTCAAGTTGGTGTTTAGGCAGCAAAGTTTACTGCTAGATGTAACAGGGCTTAGAAACTGCCTTTTTTTTCCAGTAAGCTAACAGTGCTGGTTTTTCCCTCCAGTGTATCCAGTGAAGTGCCCAAGGTGGGATTTCTCTTCTTCATGCGTAGATGAAGCAGAAAATTTGAAACCTGAACAATTGTGCTGGGTTTAATTATTTATTAATTGCATGATTTTTTTGAGCAATTGTTTTCTTTATGTGAAGAATATGAACCTTATACCCACTTCACCCTGGCATGAAGGTTAAATGGGATAATGCTTGCAGAAATGCTTGGGAACTGGCGAAGGATGTGCCCAGTGAGCACCCCCACCCAGGCCTCCCGCATCTACTTAACCCACTCTCTGAGAGCAAGAGGCAGATTCCTACCGTATGGAATTATCCTCAGCGCAGCAGATGGGTTTACAAGTGTCTTGGTCTCTTCATGTAATTAGCAGCCAAGGAGTCTAAATCTTGCATTGTTTACATGGAGAGTGTTTCTTGCCCGTTCCCACGTCATACCATCTGAAACTGTTACCTTTTATAACTGGTGGGTGCAGTTCTTTAACTTTGTGGAATCCTCCGCATACAAACTCCATTGGACTCGTTCCTTACTGTGGATGGCTATTGCTCCATGAGCTAAGCTCCATGGCTTGCAGAAGTTTCTTAGTTCATATTCTCTATGTGAATCATGCTTTATAAATTCCTCTGGAATCTGGAAGACAGATGTCACCATTAATTTACAAGTGAAGAAACTGCGGCACAGCAAGTCTTACCTGTGGGTGATGCTGTAAGAAGTCAAAGAGCTCAAGCCAGGCATGAGGCCTTATGCTTATAATCACGGTGCTTGAGAGGCTGAGGAGAAGGGATTACCGTGAGTTTGAGACCATCCTGGAAGACACAGTGTATTTATGGACAGCCTGGACTTCAGAATGAGACCCTGTCTCAAACAACAAGCAAGCAGGCAGGCAAATAAAATCACATGGCCCCTGGGATTCCCAGTACGAAGCTCCTTTTCTCTGGCTGAGTTGTCCTTTCTCCGGAGAAGAATAGTATCCAAACCAGAAGGAGAATCAAGAGAGATATATGCACCTCACGGCATGATAGCAAAGATCCAGAGGGGAGAAATGACTTCAGGAGACCTCCTGAAGCCCATTATGCCTGGGCCGTTATCCTATGTCATCTGTGTGGAGCTGTCTGCACATATGTCATGGGTGCCAATGGGATGAGTGACACAGAGGGAGTCTGAGAGACTGCCCCTGATCTCAAGGGACTCATTCAGAAACCAGCGAGGTGAGGCTAACCTACAGGGTATCTTAAACGGCTAAAGGTGATCCTGCACTAGTGTCACAAATCTTCCCCTTTGATGGGAAGTCTGACCTCCTTACTTAAGATCTCAAAGGATGAGCCACAGCTTGATTTGGGTCCAAATGATCACATTATCCACTTCCCAAAGCAGTCACCAGAATCAGCTCCCTGGAGGGACTTCCTTGTTGTTCAGCGAGTAGGTGGGGATGTTAGTAAGCCTTCCCTTGCTGTGATAAATAGCTGAATATTGAAATGATCGTTTCATGCCAGGAGCTTGTGGCAAAAGAAAATTGTTCTCCCCATGGCTGAGGAGAGAAAGAAAGAGGAAGAGGCTGACTCTGAGTCTCACTATCCGTTCGGTGATCCAAAGAACTCATGGTAGGACCCACTTCTTAAGGTTCTGACATCTTCAACAGCACTAGGCTGTGGACCAAACATTTACCACTTGGTTCATGAGGGACACATAATAGTCACAGTGGAACAATGAGAATGAGGAAAGGATAGGGAAATTCACGCCCTTCAGTAGCTCTTTTCGTGGGCTGTATGGCCTTTGCAGAAGCTATCTTCTGGGAAGAGCTTTCAATTCTTTCTTAGTTAATCAAACAAGGACTTCTTTTAGTCTCTCTTCTACAGAGGAATTAGCTGTTGAACTTGGATAGTTGAAGGAGTCTGTGCCTTCTCCCCTGCATCCCTGGGAAGAGCAGCCATGCCAAAATCCTAACTACCTCCAATTCGCACATGAATTGATCTGTCAAGCCAAGGCATCCATTTTGCCCTGGTACTGGCACCCTATTCACCTTTCTCTCAGACAGAGGCTAAGCATGAGACTGTGCACAGGGGATCTGTGGCCTGGAATGAGGAACTTTAGTGCAACCTCCCCACGCTGTCCTGAGTGAAGTGGGAAGTGATGTGGGGCTCCTCCACTGTTCTAATACTCAGCCTGCTAAAGCACAAAGGTGAGTTGCCATGTCTGTATAGTCTGGACATGTCACCAAAGCCGTCTAGTCCACAGAGGAATGTCACAGTGAGGAGGGTTATCTATCAGTCATCTAACATGGGACCGAGCCCAGGGAGTGGAATACAATGTAAAAGGGTCTGTGAGAATGGATCTTGCAAACCCCTAATAGCATCAGGTGGCATGGCAGCGTTGGCCAGTCAAATCCCTCAGCTCTTCAGCATGGCATTTGGAAAAAAGCAGAAAAGAGGGCAGGCTGTGAGAACTTTCTCTTCTGTGTACCCTCATTACCTGGCATGGGTTAGCTTAGAAAGCTTTATCTAGCCTGTCTCCTGGGAGGGCTGCATTAGTTATAATGTGTGTGGGCAATTAGAAATCCTCACTAGCTATCAGCAACCTTATCCCATGCCATATAAATAAACATGGTCCATAAAACAAGGAACTGCAAAGATTGTTATAGAGAACAGGGTCACATGACACAAATCAGGAAGGTATAAAAGCTGAAAGGTGAGGGATTAGCCTTGCCCTTGCTTCTCCCCTGTCTAGTGGGCTAACCTGGACTAATCATGTCTTTCTCAGTTCCCTCGTATGTGGGCAGTTCCTTGTCTGCTGCACATAGGGAATCTATGAGGGGCAAACACCAGGTTACATGTCCGAGTGCTCTGACGGGATGGAGCTCTGTGATTTTTAGGTTTTGGCTTTTCAATGTCCACTCTCCATAGCCCATCACTTTATTTTTTTATTCTTTGACAAACACACTTACACACACACACAGAGAGAGAGAGAGAGAGAGAGAGAGAAAGAGAGAGAAATGCCGTCATTTTCATCTCCCATTACCCTCTCTCGTCCTCTTCTCTCTTCCACTGAAATTCTTCTCCTCAACAAGCCTCCTCTCTGATGGTTTTATTTTCAACCCACACAGTTAAGGCTGCTTGCATGGGCATGAGTGGAGGACCACATACTAGAATACACATTACTAGTGGCAATGTCACTGAAGAAAATGACACCTCCTCCCAGGCATCCAGAGCCTGCTCATTGTCCCCCAGTGAGGGCTGGGACCTCACAAGCCCCTCCCCCATGTCTGATGAAATGGCCATGGGCCCAGTCTTGTGCTGGTCTTCTACAGGTGACATCAGAGTTCATGAGCGAGTGCAGCTCCTATGTCATGTCTGGAAGACACGGTTTCACAGGACTCCTCCCTGGCTTCTGCCCTTCCATTCCTCCTGCCCCCTCTTCTGCGAGCCTCAGTGGGGGTGATACAGACGTCTTGTTGAAGGTTGAGGACTCCACAGTCACTTATTCTGGACACGGTGGCCAGCTGTGAGTCTCTAACCACCACACACTGCAACAAGAAGCATCTCTGGGGAGGCTGAGAGTAGCACTAGCCACCGAGCATCATTAGAAGACCGTTTGACACCAAGCCTGCCTAGCAAAACAGCCACAGTAGCCCTTCCCTGGCAGCACTGCCCTGCTTTTCCTCTTTACTACTCAAGCCCCAGTGGTGTGTGGGTCTCTCACCAGCACCGAATGCCAGAAAGACATCTTAATCATGTATGTAAAATCACAAATATAATACTGATCTGAGGAAGAGAGGGAAGACAAGGTAGAAGCTTGGTTACTGATCCCCTGGAAGGTGCCAGTCATGGCACACCCTGGCCTCTATGGGAGTTCTGTAAGTGGCGCTGGGGACACAACATGTCCAAGGGGCTTCAGTGACCCTGCTCTGGATCATCTGGCCACTCCCTTCTACCTGTGTTGCTTTCCTCCCCATAGACAAGTACCGCCTCCTTTAAGGACTTTCTCAAACAACTGCCATGTTTTCACGGACAGGGGTTCTCGAATGTTCCCGCAGTCATTCCAGGAATTTGCCTGTAACAGGCATTAGATTCCTCATGCTAACCCAGCTAGCACAAAGAGAATGCCCTGGCTGTGCTGGCAAGCTTGGGGGCCTTTATGGAAGGTCCATCCTCTGTTCCTCCTCTAGCATTGGATACAGAGAGACAGCTACGACTACAGAAGGGAATTCCCATCTTAAACTAAAAATGATTGTTGATGTCTTAGCCCTCAGGGTCACAGTGTCATGTCTCCATGCTTCAGGCAGCGAGTGTTTGTCACAGAGTGACATGTGGCTGGAAAATGGAGATGGGGTGTGGAGCAGCCTGGTCTTCTTCTCATTGGGCGATCTTTGGAGGTTCAGCCACGTAGGGCCCTCCATGTAGGTTACCTACAGATCCTCTTCTTGGACTCTGTCTCCCCACATCACCCAAAGAATCTGAAACAAATTGTGAGATGCAATAGGATTTCCCGAACCTTGTGAAAACTAACTTTGCAGAGGTCTGCCTTTGGAAAATCTACTTCGCAGTGCGCGTCGAGGTGAGTCTTTGCCATTCTAGAGTCTCAGCTGAGGAGTCCTGACCCTGAGGAAATCAACACAACTCGATCGATGCTACCAGATTGATTCACAGCAGAGACTGTCACGGATCAAGGTGGGGGATTATCAAACGTCACAAGCAGTGGCAAAGTCATGTCCAGCCCCTGGTGTCTGGCTCATTCATGACTGCTCTCCTCCCAGTCCTCTTGAGTGCATTGGCAAAGAATGAGTCATGCATTAGAGAAGCAATATGGGTGAAGTCTTGGCACCTAGACCCTGGACATTCTAGAAGGAAATGCCATATTCCCAATATCCCTTTCCCTTTGCTTACCTGGGGTCAACTTAGTCTGAGAACATTCTCTGTGCAAATGGCCCCTGAAATAGAAGCTGGCTACAGACTACAGTCAAAGATACTATGAACAATGGGGTCTAGGGGCGTGTTGGGGAGAAAATGAAAAGACACCATGGAGGGTCTTTATGCTGACATCATCTAAAATGCCCTTCTGAAGAAGACAATGAAATACTTGGAGAAGTGATAATTGAAGACAGACTTACAGTATGCCTACACCCGTGTGGTATGGACTGGATTCTCAGTCTAACAAAAACTCCGAGGCTGTTGCCCCCATATCCAGAGTGTACCCCAGCAGAGATCTTCTAGCCCAACTCGGCCTTCTTCTGAATCTTCTTTCTCGGAGGTCTTCCATAAACCGTAAGGACAAGGAGGTCTCTCACCCCCGTCCTTATCTTCAGACAAGGAGTGGCGCTGCCACCAAGATGGAACCCGTGGCAGAGGTAAGGAGAAGTGTCTCTCTGTGAATGTGGCGCCGCTCCAGCCTCCCCTTCCCAGTGCTCTGCCAGCTAATTAGCGCATCCAATCCTCCCCACAGGTGGGGAAGTGGCCTGTGACTGATGTCTGGTTGCCTGGGGCCAGCAAGGCCCAACCCTGCCACCCCACTCAGGGACACACTTTGGGAGCGGGTGACTCCTCAAGAGAAGATCCCTTTTGGTCCAGAACCAAGCCTTCCTCCTCACTCTTGCAGGAGGGGGGCTGGGGAGAGGGCCGGCTGCGGATGGCAGAGAAACTCAGGGGCTGGTTTACGGCAAACAGACTGAGCTGCTTATGGGCTGGTGAGGCTGCCAGCAACCCCAGATGGCTCAGAACCTGCTGCTCTTGCTGAAAATTGATTTTGGAGGCAGCAAGGGAAGGAGGAGGGTGGGCAAGAGAAGGGGCTGCAGGGCAGGGCGGGGGATGGGAAGGGTTGCCAAATGGAGAGTGGAATGTATAAGCTCTGGTAAAACCCTTGAGCCAACATGCTCTGGGCAGACAAGGACCGATCTGTGCAGAGAGGACATTTGGGTAGGATTTCTGCCTCTGTGCACTATTCCCTTTATGCATGTGTGCATGTGTCGTGTGCTCGCCTGTGTGTCCACATGTGGAGGCTAGAGGCTCATCCCACATATCCTCCTCTATACTCCCTTCATTTTTATTTATTTTATTATTACTACTTTTAATTGTTAATAATATCATTTTAGATAAGCTCTCTCACTGAATCTGGAGCTCTCTCTTTCTGATGAACTGGCTGGCCAGTGCTCCTTGGGTCTCCACCTTCCAGTACCAGGGGCACAGATGTGCGCTGCCACACCCAGGTTCCATATGGCTGCCTGGGATCCTAATGCGAGTCCTCATGCTGGTACAGCAAGTGCTTTACCAGTCGAGCTGTCTCCCCTACCCTCTATTTCCTTTCACCTTGCTGCCTTCTTCACATCTCCTCCTGACCCCATCGACACTCCTTGGCTACTGTCATTGTGCTATGGGGTAGCATGAGCTGAGAAAGCACCCTGTATGAGTGACTTCCACTTCCCCGATTCAGTGAAGTAACCTAGACTTAGGGACGCTTTGGCTTTGATCTCCTGATTGTGGTGCTTTCTTTTTTTTTCAGACACTTTTTTATTGTTATTAAAAAATTTTTCCACCTCCTCCCC
>LOJH01044459.1:8719-22506 GCA_001685095.1 Ellobius talpinus | reverse complement strand
GGGGGTGGGATGGGGTGAGGTATGGGGAGCTTATTGCATTTTAAGAGATATTGCTAGAGACTTGCTGAAGTGCTGTGGAGCTTGAGCTTAACACAGCACGTAATTTCAGACTAACGTAAATATTTGGAAAGTTTCTTAGTAACTTTGATGTGTATTAGCATACAGAGCAGTTTATTTATTTATTTATTATGTATACAATGTTCATCTGTGTGTATGCCTGCAGGCCAGAAGAGGGCACCAGACCCCATTATAGATGTCTGTGAGCCACCATGTGGTTGCTGGGAATTGAACTCAAGACCTTTGGAAGAGCAGGCAATGCTCTTAACCTCGAGCCATCTCTCCAGCCCATACAGAGCAGTTTTAATTTAATTTTATTGGTAATTAATATGATGAACATCTATTTTTAGACTTTTATGTGGTGTTATTTCTAGTCTCATAATTTTTCAGTTCGTCTCCTGTAGACTTAGAGGTTTTTGTATAGTCCAGTCTTGAGAACATTACTGGCAGTATGTTTTGCAACTGTTCTCCCTGACCTTGAGTTGTTTCATTTTTCCCCAACAGAAGGCTTTTTGTTTTCTTTTACGATTTTCATGTTTTGTTTGTAAACTGGTTGAGGAATGTTTTTTACCTTGAGTCTCTCTCTCCAAGTTTCTGTCCAGGGCTCTCTATGTTCCTTTTTCCATGCAGTGTTGGCTGAAGGATCTGCTGAAATCTCCGCTCTTCTCCCTGGCTCCCAGTGACCTTTGTATTGTTTTGCATTTTTCTGTGGCAATTAGGATTGAGCTATTCTTAATGTGTTGTTTATCTAGTATTTTTTTTTTCTGTTTCCTTGATCCCTTTTGTCTATTTAGACTTGCTCTATAGCTTTAATTGAGTTCTGGACAGCTAGTGGCTAGAACTTCAAGGCTTTGTTAGTGACTGGCTGATAATTTCTTCCTATTGTTAGCTTGTCTTTATTTTCTTGCAGGTACTTTGCAAAGCAAACATATTTTATCATGGGTCCAAATTTTAAATAGGAAATCATAGAGCATGTAGAATCCTCAGATAGGACAGTAAATGACAAGTCATTAAACAGATTTCCTTTTTGATGTGTTCTTGAATTGTGCTTACAAGGGTGTCGTTGAGAATTTTCGTCTCTGTCCATTGAGAAGACTGGCCTATAAATACATTGGTCTCGATATGGGTTTATTTGGCCTGTGATCATGATTCATAGACAGAAGGAACATGACAGTGTCCTCTTGTTTTATGGAATACTTTTAGAAACATTCCTGTTGATTCTTTAAAGTTCTGGTCACATCACACAGTGAAACCATCTGAACTTTGATTGTTTTTAGTTAAAAGATCTTTTTTTAAAATTTATTTTATGTGTAAAAGTATATGCTTTCATGTATGTTTATATGCCTTGTGTGTGCCTAGAGGCTGGAAGAGGACATCAGATCCCTTGGAACTGAACTATGGACAGTTGTGAGTCACCATGTGGGTGCTTGAGACCAAAACCAGGTCCTCTGTACTAGAAACAAGTGCTCTTAACTGCTGAGCTTTCTCTCTAGACCTAAACTTGCTTTTAAAATACTGATTCGATCTTGTTGCTTGTTATAGATCTGGTTAAATTGTTTTTCTGATATTTTAATTTTCATTGCGTCTAGATGTTCATCCATGTTTTTCCAGGTTATTGGGAAACAGGTCTGTTTTAATTATTTTCTTCCATCAATACTTCCTTCGCACACCTCCCCAGGGTGCCCCCATACCTTCCAACTTCCTTAATTTCTTTGAGTTCTGCTTGTTGTGTGACTGTTCCTAACTAATGTCTACTCATCCCAGATAGTGCACCAACAACAGGCCACAACTATTCCAGCCTAGTGTAGTTTAAAGAACCATTGAGTTTATAGGAGGCTTATGGATAATACGATTGTTCTTTATATAACCTCAGAGAGGGGCCTTGTGAGCTTGTAAATTTCAGGAGCTTCCTGAAACTTGTTAGTTTTGTTTATTTCCTGAGTCTTAATTAGCCTTCCTTCCTGATGGGATGTTTTGGTTTGGAATAGCTAAAAAGCTATATAGTACCCATTCATCATGTGTTAGTATGTTCAGTCCCCAGGAGTTTGCATGTGTTCTGTTTCTCTTGCTTTTGATTTCTTGCTTTGTTCAATACTGGAGAGCTAGAATATAAGAAATTATTTCAATTTTACTGTATTTGTGTCCTAGTATATGATGTATTTTTAGAAAGTTCCGTGGACTGTTGAGAAGAATATGGGCTCTGCATGCTTGTTTTAGAATGCTCTGTTTAACATGGTATGTCCATTGGTAGATATATTATCAGAATGACCTGTCTTTTGGTAAGATATGATATTGAAGTTATTCACTATTTCTGTGTTGGATTAATTTATGTTGCCATCCTGTGGAGTTTGTTCAGAGAAATTAGTGCAGCTGCCCTTGCTGACTGTAAGTTTAGAGTTAGATCATCCTTTGGAAGACTACCTTGTCAGAGAATGGAGAGACACCTGCTTGTTTGCTGCTTTCATTTCCTTAGAATTCCTTTGCTCATCCTTTTGCCCAAAGATAGTATCAGTCTTTAGTGGTGAGGTGTATCTTTTAGAGGCAGGAAGGAAGGGGATCAATCCAGCCTCTTAGTTTTCAGTTTTTGACAGGGGAATTAAGACCATTAACTTTCAGAGTTGTTAATGGTTAATTTCTGTCAGTTAAATAGCTTTCTAGTGTTTGGTCTATTCCTATTTCTCATTTGCTTATCGTATGTGCTAGCATGGTGTATTCTATCCTACAGCTTCCTAGATAAATTGATCTTTTTCTCCCTTCTGAAGAATTCCTGGGGTTTTTTATCACATTTTTTTCATTTATTTTACATACTAAACAGACCCGTACCCTGTGTCCCTGTCCCGTGTGTGTGTGTGTGTGTGTGTGTGTGTGTGTGTGTCCCGCGCATCCACTCCTCTGTCTTCACTCAGAAAGGGGCAGGCCTCCCATGGTCTAGAACCAAGCATGGCCCATCAAGTCGAGGCAGGACCAAACTCCTCCCATTGCATCAAGACTAGGCTTTTGGGAACCTGTCCCCTGTGCTGGATTACCTTGTCCTGTAGGTATCTTGTGTAGTAGTGATTTAGTGGTCATAAATTCTTTCAGCTTGTATTTTTTTTCTTGTTTTGTTTTGTCTCTTTAATCATGACAGTTTTGCTGGCTGTAGTAATCTGGGACAGCAGTCTCTGTCCACTCATACATGGGCTATTGTTCCTATCTTCTCTCCCATTGTTTCATTGTCCTTTAGCTAACTAACCTGAGTATTCTCAATCTGGCACACATTTAAAACTTTCCATTTTCCTCCCGATCCAGAATGTTGTTAAAGCTGCTTTCATGTATTTATTGATCATTTGTTTTCTTTTGAGAACCACCTGTTTAGTTAATTTGTTTGTGCACTTCTTGATTGGACAACCTGGAGTTTGGGTGTTTCCACGTTTGAGTTTTCAGTCTAGATATTACTTCCTGTCCAGTTCTGCACTGTTCTCTGTTTCTGTCCTTTGCTGTGAAGAAGCTCGTTAAGTTGATGTGATCCCACCGGGCAAGTCTCCCTCCTCAAGCAGCATCAGTCAGATCTTACTCAGGGCTTTGCTTATTCGAATCATTTCGTATGAGATGAGAGGCAAAGGTCTCGATTTGCTTCTCTACTTGAAGATTTCCAGTTTTCCCAGCACCATTCGTTAAAGTCTTTTCTTCAGTGTGTGTTTCAACATCACGGTTCACAATCTGGTGGCAACAGGTTCACAGGTTTCTATTTCCCCTGTCCTGTGTTTGGCCTATATGTCTGTTCTGTGCAGGCATCCTGCGGGTTTAGGAGTGTAAACTATTTTTAGTTGACACACACAATGTTGATAAAATTTCCGTTGTGCTACTAAGCATGGCTCTTAGGACAGGACATTAACTTAACTTTGCTTAATATAATATAATATCTGCTAGCATTTTAATGATGGTTTCTAACAGTGATGTTGGAGCTGCTACACAGCTAGCTGTCTGCGCTCCTCAATCTCTTTAGTTTGAGGAATTTACCAACAAATATCTGTCAGGGATGTAGATTAAAAGCTTGATATTTGCAACTCTGAGCAGTGTGGCTGCTTTATTTTGCCTTTATTTCAATTATAGTAATGAAATAATTCTTTCTAAATAGCTAGTAACTTTTAAGGTCATTTCCCACAAATAAGCTAGAGTGCACCTAAATAGATATGATAATCACACATCTTGTTATGAAGAAAAAGAAGGTAGTACACAGACTGTCTTGTCTTGAAAGGCAAAGCCCACATGATAAAAGACAATGATGCTTACAGCAGAGGAGTCAACAGAATGAACCTTTCTTTGGGTGTGCCGTCACTAAGCGTGGGGACTCACAAAGGACCGTACTAGCCAGTAAATTTGTAGCCATTTACTTCTTTGATTTTATATACAGTCATCTGTATGTCTCATACACAGTGAATTTGTTCTAGGTCCCTAGCATTTCCAAAGCTCTGTGTATGGACAATATTGTTATAAAGTAGCATGGTCTTTGCGTTTTCACAGCAACCAGTATACCTTGCATTTCTGGACCGCCTCCTACAATGACTACTCATCAACTCGTCAACAGTTACTGGCTTTAATGTCTAGAGCATTATGTCAAGAAATGAGAAAAAACCTGTAGCCATTAAGCACATTTTCTTTTTTTTCTTTCCTTTTGGGACATTTTAGCATTTGGAAAATTGTGAACTGCCTGATGTAGGTGCTGGATCCAAACTTGGGTTGTATGGACCTTGGTGGCCGAGCCATCTCTTCAGCATTTAGCATGGTTATTTTAAATCAGAATGCTAGAAAAATGAGCATTTTCACATGGTAAGTTCAGAAAGCCATGTATATTTTACTTCTTTTCTTACCTTTCTCAGGCTTATTGGAGAAGATACTCCACCAGAAAACAGTTTTTGAAGTTGAAATACTATTCAGTCATCCTTCAGTCTAGGATAAGAATGAAAATTGCTCTTACATCTTACAAACGCCATCGTTGGGCCACAGTTACTATCCAGAGGCATTGGCGTGCGTGTTTAAGAAGAAAACAAGATCAGCAAAGATTTAAAATGCTGAAATCCTCCTGTCTTGTCATCCAGTTTATGTTTAGAAGGTGGAAGCGGCGCAAGCTGCAGTTACAAACTAAAGCTGCGGTGACCCTGCAGCGAGCTTTCAGAGAATGGCATCTCAGGAAACAAGCGAGAGAAAGATCTGCTGTTGTGATACAGTCGTGGTATAGAAGGCACCAGGAAGTGCAGAAATATATTCGTATTAGATCCTGTGTTGTAGTCATCCAGAGAAGATTTCGGTGCTTTCAAGCCCAAAAGTCATATAAGAGAAGGAAAGACGCTGTCCTGACTCTTCAGATGCACTTCAGGGCATATCAGAAGGGGAAGCTAGCACGCTCTGACTATCTGCAGAAGCGAGCTGCCACCCTCCGACTGCAGGCTGCGTTCAGGAGGATGAAGGCTCGCCATTTACACAGGCAAATTCAAGCCGCCTGTGTTCTTCAGTCCTATTGGAGAATGAGACAGGAAAGATGTCGATTTTTAAACCTTAAAAAGATTGTTATCAGATTGCAAGCACACATAAGAAAACATCAGCAATTACAGAAATACAAGAAGATCAAGAAAGCAGCTATTATAATTCAGACTCATTTCCGAGCTTCCGTTTCAGCCAGAAAGGCTCTAGCATCTTACCAGAAGACACGATCTTCAATCATCGTCCTTCAGTCTGCCTACAGAGGGATGCAAGCCAGGAAAACGTTCAGCCACACTTTAGCATCTGTTATAAAGATCCAGTCATATTACCGGGCTTACGTGTCAAGAAAGAACTTTCAGAACTTCAGAAAGGCTGCAATAAAGCTGCAATCAGTTGTCAGAATGAAACAAACACGTAAGCGGTATTTACATTTAAGAGCAGCTGCACTGTTTATCCAGCGGTGGTACCGTTCCCAAAAGATGGCTGTGCGGAAGAGAAGAGAATATGCGCAGATGCATGTGTCCTGTATCAAACTGCAGGCACATTTTAGAGGCTACCTGGTCCGAAAGCAGCTGAGGCTGCAAAACAGAGCCGCCATTTCTCTCCAGTCTTACTTCAGAATGAGGAGAATGAGGCAGCGGTACCTGAAGATGTGCAAGGCCGCTGCTGTCATCCAGAATTTCTACTGTGCCTATAAAGCCCAAGTCAGACAAAGGGAGAAATTCTTGCAGGTCAGAGGAGCAGCTATTTGTCTGCAGGCAGCTTTCAGGGGCCACAAAGTCCGCCAGATAATCAAGCAGCAGTCTGCAGCTGCCCTTACAATTCAGACATTTTTTAGGGGCTACAGTCAGAAGAAGAAGTTCCAAACTGTGCTTCATTCTGCTGTGAAGATTCAGAGATGGTACAGGGCACACAGGATCGCTTGTGACGTGAGGACACAATTTCTGAAGACAAGAGTGGCTGTGGTTTCCCTCCAGTCTGCCTACCGTGGCTGGAGAGTCCGGCAGCAGCTCAGGAGGGAACATGAGGCCGCAGTGAAGATCCAGTCTACTTTTAGAATGGTCCTGGCCCAGAAACAGTTTAAACTACGGAGAACAGCAGCAATAGTCCTCCAACAGCATGTTAGGGCATGGGCTGCAGGAAAGAGGCAGCGTTTGGAGTACACTGAACTCCGCCGCGCAGTCCTGGTGTTTCAGGCTGCCTGGAAAGGAAAGACTCTGAGAAGACAGATTGAGTGGCAGCGCACATGCGCTGCCCTCATACAGTCCTATTACAGAATGCATGTCCAGCGAAGGAAGTGGAAGACCATGAAAGCAGCTGCTCTTCAGATTCAGGTGTGTTACAGGACTTACAAAGTCGGAAGAGAACAGCGCCGTTTATATTTAGAAATGAAAGCAGCTGTGATAATTCTACAGTCCGCTTACCGTGGTATGAAGGTAAGAAGAGAAATAAAAGAATGCAACAAAGCAGCAGTCACTCTACAGTCTACGTTTAGAGCTTACAGAAGCCGAAAGAAGTACACGAGCTATAGAACTTCAGCTGTTGTAATTCAGAGGTGGTATCGGAGTAGTAAAATTACAGCCCAGCAACATCAGCAGTATCTTAACTTAAAGAAAACAGCAATTAAAGTTCAAGCTCTTTACAGAGGAGTGAGAGTGAGAAGGCACATTCAACACATGCACGTGGCAGCCACGCTTATTAAAGCCACGTTTAAGATGCAGCAGTCGAGAGTAAGGTACCAGAGGATGAGAGCAGCAGCCGTTGTGATTCAAGAGAGATACAGAGCGTGTTGTCTTGGGAAAATTCAGCGTGAAAAGTTCCTGACAACTCTGCAGGCCATTCGAACTCTCCAGGCAGCTGTCAGAGGAGCAAGAGTGAGGCAGACTGTAAGAAAGATGCGGGCTGCAGCAACACTCATTCAGTCTCACTTTCGAAGATACAGACAGCAAACATATTTTCATAAGTTACGGAAGGTAGCGAAAATGATGCAGCAGAGATTCCGAGCAGTGAAAGAAAGAAACATTCAGTTTCAGAGGTACCAGAGACTGAGACATTCTGTAATAGTCATTCAGGCTGCCTTTAGGGGACTGAAAGCTAGGAGACATCTAAAAGCTATGCATTTAGCTGCCACTCTCATCCAGAGGAGATACAGAACACTACTGATGAGAAGGAAATTCCTCTCTCTCAGGAAAACTGTTATTTGGATTCAGAGACAATACCGTGCAAATCTTCACAGCAAGTATCAGCAACAATTTCTGTGGGAAAAGGCAGTTACTAGGATCCAGTCGTCATACAGAGGATGGGTGGTAAGGAAAAGGTTGCAAAAGATGCACAGGGCTGCCACTATGATCCAGGCCACCTTCAGGATGCACAGAGCCTGTGTGAGGTACCAGTGTTTGAAACAGGCCGCAGCTGTGATCCAGAAGCAATACCAAGCACACAGAGCTGCAAAACTGCAGAGGCAACTTTTCGTCCGACAGAGACATGCTGCTGTGATCCTTCAGGCCGCCTTTAGGGGAATGAAAACCAGAAGTCAGTTGAAGACCATGCATTCTTCTGCAGTCCTTATTCAGAGTAAATTTAGAGCCCTAGTAGTAAGGAGGAGATTCATTGCTCTCAGAAATGCTGCTATATTTGTTCAGAGGAAATATCGAGCCACCATTTGCACCAAGCGTAAGTTGCACCAATTCTTGCATTTGCAGAAGGCAGCCATTACAATACAGTCATCTCATCGAAGACTGGTGGTCAAAAAGAAGTTACAAGAAATGCACAGGGCTGCAGTTCTTATCCAGGCTACTTTTAGAATGCACAGAACATATGTTAAATTTCACACTTGGAAGCATGCCTCAATCATAATCCAGCAGCATTATCGAACATACAGAGCTTTGAAACTACAAAGAGAAAAACTTACCAGACCAATCGGACAGTTGGATTCTGCTGTGGTCATTCAAGCTGCACATAAAGGAGTGAAAGTGAGCCAGCTTTTAAAAGAAAAGCGTAGTGCTGCTGTCAAAATACAAAGTACATATAGGATGTATAGGAAGCACCGTTTCTACCAGCAGCTTCGGTGGGCTGCAAAAGTAATACAAGAAAAATATAGAGCAAATAAAAAGAGACAGCAAGCTCTTCTGCTCAGTGCCAATAAGGGAGAAACAACTCTTATTCAGATGCATTTTCTGAATTTGAACACCGCAAAACAAATTCAGCAGCAGCATGAGGCTGCTGTGGTTATACAGAAGCATTTCAGAGCCTTTAAAGCAAGGAGGCAAGTGGAAGCTGAAAGAGGCTACCAGGTGAGTAATGAGAAGCACCTGCCTACCACACTAGAGTCTCTCTGCCAAATGCATGTGCTAAAGCTGTTTATTGAGCAAAGAAATACACATACACACACACACAGTGGTGGTATGACATTATTATAGATCAGTTTTGAAAGGAAACAAAATGCTAGCAGTTCTGCAGACATACCCTTCAGGAATCAGATGCTGAGGAGCTCAGTGTGGATCACACAGGTGTCCCAGCAGGATGTCTACTAAGGCAGCTCAGTGTTTCTGGGGGTCAGAAGAGCAGTGGGTGTTTTACTTTGATTTGTACATTTTATCACATTCTGATTATTGAACCTGTGGAAGAATGTCTAGGAAGAAGAGAGCCTAAGGCTTGGATCAGGAGGACATAAGAGTATTGAGCAGAGTCTACATGATCCTAAGAAACAAGTAACCTGAGAACTTGGTATCAAGAAGCCAAGGATTGGGGGAGAACAGGAAGTGTGCTTAAATTCCAGATGCTGTGAATCAGTGGGCTTTAGTTTTTAATTAAGGATCGCATCAGCTACATGATAGAAAAGCCAAACTAATCTCACAAAAAGTCAACTGAATTTTATTTTATATAAGTAGGCTTGGAGGTATTTCATTTCACAAGATATTTATAAATATTAACTATAATAGTCCTTGTACCATTTGAATTGTAGATCAACAGTTATTTAATTTCTCTGGTCCATGATTTCGATATTTTGTTGCTATAAAGATCAATCATTTTTGAAATTTTTAATTGAGTAAGTTATAGGAATTATTTTAATGTTGCTGAAATGAGAAAATCTGACTATTCAAAATTCTGCTGCAGACAGAGCATATAATCACAAATGAATGTGGAGAGGGAGCTGTTTGCGCTTTCTCTTCAGAAAGTAGAGCTTATTTCTGTTCTTCCGGGTGTATTGAGGATAGTGTGTGTTTATCTAGTTTTAAACAAATCGTTCATAGCTTACAGTTTTAAACTTCCGATTAGACTGTGCTGAAGTGGGCTGGCAACCAGCCACACAGTGTTTATTATCAAGAGTATACTGCACATGCACTCTTGTAATAACCACTGCTGCCAGAGGGTTCAGTTTGTGTCTGTCTAGTAAAGAGGTGAAGTCCAACTTGATTTTTACAATTAACATTTTGTTCCCATTAATTGTATATTAGCTGTTTTATATATGCAATTAATATAACATTAACTGCATAAGATCTTTCTAGTTTGTAACTTTAGACCATTACTGTTTCCTTATTATATTTATATGCTTGATATAGGCTGTGTGGAGGAAGCATAAAGCTAGAAAATGCTTATCCAAAGTGGAAGCTGTCTGTAGGATCCAAGCTTGGTATAGGTGTTGGATAACACGCAAGAGATATATAGCTTTATTAAGAGCTGCTAAAATGATTCAAGGCTACTTCTGTGCCAAGCTGGAGAGAATGAGGTAAGGTATTACAACCTTATGGAAGTGTGTAGGATCCTAGGTAAAGTAATACTGCTTGTTTTCTTTTAAATAGTTGACTTAACAACTCTTAAAAATAGTGTGTTTGTACAAAATACATCCTTTTATCTTCTTATATAAAGTATAATTTGGATAGTATAATTTAGTAAAAAGTATTCATGTGATTAATTCAATCCAAAGCGATGAATATAAGGACAACAGATTAGAAAGTGAGTGAACTGGCTTAGTGTTGGCGTCTGCTTTCTTTGTTGATTTAGCCACTAGCAACAGTTGTTGACTTTTGCGTGTGTGATGTATGTGTGAGTACAGGGAGAGACAGAGGTGATCTCTGTCCGCTTATTTTTCGAGACAGGGTCTGTGACTGAACTCACCCGTTAGCTAGAGTGAGTACCCAGCAAGCTCAGGACCTGCCTGTTTCCACACCTCAGTGCTAGGTTTACAGACTACTCAGCTATGGCTGGCTTTTACCTGGGCACTGAGGATCTGAATCCAGCAGACACTCTACTGATTGAGCAGTCCGGGTTTTGTTTTTGTTTTTGGGTGTGTTATTTTCCATCAACTTTATCCTTAATGATGAGGAGCCTGGTTATCAGTCTTTCTTCCTATTCCTATTTCATTTTAAAAATGTTCATAAAATTTTACTAGATATCCTTTTATTATTTTTTATGCCATAGTATAAGAATTTTTCTATATCCAGAATTGATGAGCCACTGCATCAGATATTGCTTAAAATTCACTAAAGGGGACTGCAAGAATTTGAGGAACTCCTTGACCAATACTGTTGGTGAAATGGGCTAATATGTAGGTGATGTTTACTGTCAGTATTAAGGTATATGCTTGTGTTTCCTGTACCAAAATGGCGAGCAATTCTCTCTGAAGCTCAGCCTTGTTTTCTAAGGATCATGGTGTTAAAAGCTTGTCATTGCTCTTGTTCTGTATCACGTTCATGTGATGCTGACCTTTCTTTCGCAGTAAGTGTCCCTTTCTCCTTCGAGGACTTTATTTCAATTACCACCTCCTTCATCCAGGAATTTTTCTAATTCCTAATAAGAATTTTGAAAATTGTACAAAATTCTTTTTTCAGAGTTTATTTTTATGCAGTAGAAATTTGTTAATTGCAAACCTGGCTCTAATTGTGTGTAAAATCTGACTGCTGGAGCTGAAGTGAGAGGCGCACTTCTGCATTTTACATCATTGCTCTCCTTATATTTTCTTTCTCTTCAGTATTGTGGGGGCAGCGCAATTAAACTGATTTAAGTTACTTTCTAATCTACTTTTCAGGTTCTTGAAGATGAGAGCATCAGCAATTGTAATTCAGAGGAAGTGGAGAGCTACACTCTCTGCAAGAGTAGCTCGTGAGAAGTTGATTTTAAAAGTAAGTGTAAAAAGTCAACCCATTTTCCCAGACCCACATCAGGAAATAACACAGGAAGGATGTCAAAGGTTGAACTGTGCATTTGTTTGGTACACATCCGTTCCAGTCCATAAAATTATATTCACTCTTGACAATATGATTTTGCCAGGATGTTGTGTGTGTGTATGTATTATAATATATTCTCAAACTTAAAATTTTCATGATTACAGTGAAAATCAGTTATGCTTGGAAAAAGCAAAGAAGTATATTTTGTCTAGTATAAATCAAATATTTTATAACATGTTTCTTATAAGACAGAGTTGATCTGTTTAAAATTAGAGTAACTGTAATGGCCATGACCTGTTATTAAATATACCTTTTAAAAATTTCTATGTATCAAAATTGGATTTTTCAGACATGATTTATGTTCATATAATATTCGTTCTAGCTGCATAGCAACAATTGTTTTTACTCTGACTACCGGCACTTAATATATGCCAGGCAGACACTGAATAAGAAACTTACGTGTTAGTTGCTATTGCTGTGATCATGGGAAAGTCTAGAAACTGGAGTGCTAACTTGCCTGTGACTGTTTTGTGGGTATGTGGCATTTGTAAAGCCAGCTTAGCTTAAATGGATTCTAATCATACACTTTTAATTATGTAAACTTGTTTCTGAAGATGTTATATAATTGAGCAATCTAAGGAAGCAATCTAAGTTGATATGCTATGGAGTTCTATTTTTAAAATATTTACCAAATTTCTATGTATAAGTGTGCCTGGTGTATCTATTTGCATCACATGCATGCAGGAGTTGTGTAAGTCACAGAAACATGTTGGATCCCTTGAAACTGGAGTTGTAAAAGGTTGTGAACAATCACGTCAGTGCTGGGAGTCAAATCCAGGCCCTGTGTAAGAGCAGCAAGTGCTCTTAGCCACAGAGCTGTCTCTCCAGTGGGCCTTGTAGTTCTTATAGCTCCAAACGGTTCTTTCTGTGGCTAACTTCTGATGACTGCTGCACATTTCACACTTCAGCTTGTGCTCTCATCCAGTGTGCTTGTCCTGTAATAATGTTATCTTTTTCCTCCACCCCCATAGAGTGGAAAGAATCAAGAAGGTGAAAGCTATTGACCCTAGCTTGTACCTTGCTTTTTGCTGTAGATCTGTATGGTTTTAGAAGTAATGTTTTCGCCACTTTCCCATGTCAATGAAAAAGGGCATTCTCAAACTACGAAAGTAAGGAATATTATGAGTATAGCAGCTCACTTTACAGTGAGAAATCCAAGATTCTAACAGCTTGAAAGTCTTATTCCTACCTATTAACGTTCCTTGCACCTCTTTCCTCATGAAGACATCGACCTGCTTGTTTGATACAAGCCCATTTTAGAAGTTATAACGGAGAGCAATCCTTTCTACAGCAGAGATCCATTGTTTTGATCATATAGAGTGACGTACGAGCCAGGGTGATAGGGGAGTATGAAAGGATAGAATATATCAAAATTTAAAAGTATAGTTATTTTACAAGCATTGGTACATGGCTGGTTAGTAAGGAAAGGAGTCAGTATTATAGAGTAAAATTAAAAGTATTTGATGTTAAGCAGTGACAAATTTTGGATTTTGCAGAACACTATCAAATTAATACAAGTATTAATACAATACAAATTAATACAATACAAGTACAAGTTAATACTCAATTCAACTCGCATAGCCATCTAACAGGGTCATTGGGGATCATAGATTTATTGTTATTCTGTGATCCTGTTATCCTGTTTCTTTGCACAAATGGTCACACCAAAGATACAAAATGTTTTCTTGTTTTGATTTTTAATGCAGTAACACTTAGCAGAAGAACTGCCAAGAGTGTGGAGTTTGTGAGGAGGAGGCTAATTTACACAAGCAGCCTTTTGCCTCTCCAGCAACTCTTAAGAACTGTTCCTGTGATAACTTCACTAAGGATTCTTTTCCTTTAAGAAGGCCATGTCATTGGGGCTAAGGATATGTGAACTCCTGTATATAAAAAAAAATAGTTAGATTTGAACTTTAAAGGGAGAAATCTTATATTCATTAAATCAAAATTAGAAATCTAAAGTCAAGCCTGGCAGTGGTGGTGCACAACTTTAATCCCAGCACTCAGGAGGCAGAGGCAGGCGGATCTCAGTGAGTTCAAGGC
>LOJH01044457.1:0-13788 GCA_001685095.1 Ellobius talpinus | reverse complement strand
TTTCAGATTGTTGGAAGAATTCTTGCATTGGCGCCTGTCCATCTCTTCCTACAAGTGCTTTCCAATGGATCTTCTGTTACAGGATCGGGGCCCCTTTCTGGCCAGGGCCCTCACAGACTAAGCAGTCTAAAGGCCTATCTTGCTGCAGGCAGGCTACTAAAACAAAGGAACTCCCGCCTGGTTGAACTCACTGCCCAGTCCTAGGGCCCAAACAGGCTGAGCTGGGGATCAATGGTCCCGAAGAAGCATGATGGACCATTTTTAACCACCTGTAACTTCCACTATAGAATGATCTGTTGTCAGCAGCTTCTGGTGACACTTGTACTTTACCTCCACATATGTGCAATTAAAAAGGAGTATTTAAAAAATGTTTGTTTGAAGGTTTGATAAAAGATTGGAGTTAGAAGTCATCTCAATTTAAGACCTAAAATGTTTTGTTTGCCATATGGTAATCTATTTTTTAAGTTTCATAGATTAATACATATTTGTGATAGAACGTGTGCATAAGTGTCTTTGACAAGCATTGTCCTACATGAGGGGAAAATGCTTCTCTCAAAAATATTACATTGCCAAATTAACAAAACAAACAACAAACAACAGTTCCAGGAGGGAGATATCTTTCTTTGTGTTGTTTATTGGAAGTATTCCAGAGCTGCTTTTCCAAACAAGACAGGCAATTGTCATTACTATTAGTTTCCAATAGAACTTAGTGACAAAATACTTTTGCTTAGGATACCTTATACTTCAGTTATTGGATTTAGAGATATCAAATTGGTACTCACCAGTAATATTTGTCCCTGTGGACTAGTTATTATAGTACTGAAAGGCACTATGTAGTCTGTGGGGACAGTGAAGTCATACACAGTTTCACAAGCTGTTCACCATGGAAAGTACAATAGGGACCAATTTAGCAAGAAAGCTCCACATGTGCAACCGTGTTGTGCAGGCCTTGGAGATAACTAACTTTTGGGGACAGGCTAAAGGTTAGACTGATCCACAGAAGAAAACATTTCTGATGTGGAACTCCCCTCTGGGTGCTGTGATTACCATTAATGAATTAAGAAACTGCCTTGATCTGTTGATAGGGCAGAACTTACATAGGTAGGGAAAACTGAACAATCATTAGGAAGAAGGCAGAGTCAGAAAGACGCCATGGAGCCGCCAGAGTCAGACATGCCAAATCTTTGCCAGTAAGCCACTGCCACGTGGTGATATACAGATGAATATAAAAAGGGTTAAATTAATATAAAATTAACCAATAAGAAGGTAGAGCTAATGGGCCAAGCAGTGTTTTAATTAATATAGCTTCTGTGTGATTATTTTGGTTCTGGGTGGCTGGGACAAACTAGCGGCCTCCTCCTACACATCTTTGTTATTGTAAATTTGGCCAAGAGTGCATAGATAGAAAGCTCATATGCCCCAAGTGTGAACATACTTTTATGCCCTCTAAATGTGTATCTCTATCTCCATACAGTATTGTGCCTCTCAGACTTCATCAGATTAATTTATGTAGTCCACATCATTTGACAAAAATCTCAGAACGACAAAATGCCTCTGGAGTGGACAGCCATAAATAGGAATCTGTATTACCACCCGAAAAGGCCTAGGAACCATCACAGAGGACAGAACAGAAAGAATGGAAGAATCAAAGGAGTCAGAAATGGATGAAACAGTGTCATTCAATTATGAACTCAACACAGCTATGTTTGCCTGCAGTCAACCTGCACAAGCATCAAGTCAGTCACCATTCCAACAGGTAGCTGAGAAGGGCTTATGAGCTCTTAGGTCTGAAAAGCTTTGATGTTTGATAGCTGGTGGGGAAAAGAGAATCAGTTTTCCTTAAGGGCATGGATGCTGATGGATTGCCTGTCCTCCAGTGAATATCCCAAAACTCATTTGATTATGATTACCATGAATTGGACACCATGCAAGGAAAAACAAAACAAAAAAGCAGGAAAAAAACAAACAAGAGTTTGGAATAAAGCAATGACTAGTGGTGAATATGGGTGTGGTTTGAGGTTTCAAAAAACCATTCCGAGCCCATTGTCTCTTTCCTCTTGCTGCCTATGGATCCAGATGTCGAACACTTAGCTACTTTTCCGGTACCATGTCTGCCTTTGTGCACCATGCGCCCCACCACAATGACAACGGACTAAAACTCTGAAAGAGTAGGTGAGTTTTCTCACTACCTTCTTTAGTGAGAGTTGCTGTGGCCCTCATGTCTCTTCACAGCCAAAGCTCTCTGATTAGTACATCATTAATAATATAGAATTCCGTACTTTGGAGTAAAATTTGAAAAAATAAAAATAATCTTTGTAAATTCTGAAGCTTAAAAATGTTTAACAACTGACTTTTTCTTTTTCTTCTTCCTTTTTTCTTAAATTAAATGCAGAACCTTGTGTAGGGGAAATATAATCTACCACTGTTTTTAAAAAGTGAAAATGTTTTAAAAGAAATTACTTAGATATAAGTAATTTTACATTTTAAGAAATTCCGAGTAAATAATAATAATAATATCATATAAAGATAATCAAGGCAAAAATTATTAGGTTTTCTTTCTAAATGATCGAAATATTCTTTTTAGCAGTTGGAATTCTGAGAAAGGTAATTGAATATTTGCCTATGTTAGGAACATGAAAAAGAAAAAACATAAACCTTTTGTATATTTTCTGAATTAATTAATATTTGCTAATCAATATTTCATTAATCATATGAGTTCCCAAAATACAAATTTTATATCTTATAAAGTTGTCTATCAACACACTTCTACATTGATCCAATAGTTTTGGAAGATTAACCTTTATTTGAAAAATACTTATATAATAGACATATAAATGTTTACTATTATGTGAATATATCTAAGATGATAATATCTTATAACTAGATATAAGATCAATATGATTTGATGAATATGCTTCTCACCTTATTGTGAAATATAGTATCATTAAACCATTAAGGGAAAGCAATGTTTCCGTTTGTGAGTTTTATGTTCTAGTGAGAATAAAAATGAATTGAGTACTATTATAGTACTACCAATTAATAGGTTATGATTATTGCTCCAGTAATTTTTATTAGGTCTTATTCTTGACACTGGATGGGTAGGTGGATTTTACCTCTAAGTTAACCCTTACATCTGTGATCCTTTTTCGAACTGTATTCATACAGATCTTACACCTTACCATAAAGCAGTATCACTTAAAAATGTTTTTATTTCCTTTAAATGTATAAAGAATTGTTAAATTGATGGGTTATGTGGCATAACTCTAAATTTGGATTTTAGTTTCTACCTATGATTTTCATAATGGCTGTTCTGGTGTTCTACCTCTGTCCTTATGCAGAGGACTTGGTGAAGCTTCATGCAGCACCTGTGCTTAACTTTATACGAGTTTGCTAAGGTGATTTTAGAGACCCTGTTTTCTCGGTGTTCTCAATTCCATCTGGATTGTACTCTTTTCCTACCTCCTCTTTCACTGAATTTCCTGAGCTCTGTTAGGGAGGGAGTTGATGGAGACATCCCATTCAGAACTGTGTGTTCCAAATCTCTGTACAATGCCATCTGTTGTGGTAGGAAGCCTCTCTGTTGTTGATTAAATGACACACAAACTATGAGTATAGCAGAATATCATTAGGAATCATTTTATCACTACTTTTGCTATAAAAAATAAGATCATTCATATTTGGTCTTACCCTAGGACTCTTTGCTATCTAATATCTAGTTCTTGCTCACCTAAGAAGGTTTGGGTTCTATCTTGCAGAGTAGGCCTTAAGCCAAACAAGAGAATGGTTGTTTGCACCTGCAAGCTTTGTTCCTTCATTCTCCTAGTATATCTTTCAGGCAGGCCAGCATTATAGATCAAAGTTTTTGTGACTAGCCTGGTATTAAGTCCCTCTTTTGGTAACCTGCAAGTACCTTTCTATGCCAAAGACACTAGAGCAGGGGCGGAATGTTATGTGTAAGGACCTTCTTGACCCCCCATGTTCTAATCAATGTGGATTTGCCTTAGCTTCTCAAATTAAGATGACTATGTGTTTTAGCTTATCCTGTTTTGAGTTTTTACAATTAACTTTGTCCTGCTGCATTTTGTTGCAGCATAACAATTGGTAATAGCTGATGTTTGAACAGAATTTAACTATGATAGAAATAAATTGTAGTTCAAAGATTCATTAGATCCTAAAATATATGCACCTATAAATAAAGAGGCTAATTTTATGTAAATTAGTTTGACTATTAATGTTCAAGGAAGTTAGTATAGCTTCTTTTACTGCTGTAATTGCTCAGTTGATTGAGAATGAACATAGAGAAAGTATTTCAATATTGGAAAGACTAATGTTTATTAGATATAAATATTCATTTCAGTGTTAATTTTAGGCTCTAAGTTTTATAAAGGTATTTTTAATAATTACTTAATTATTTAACTATCCATTCAACAATTCTATGTACATATTGTGTGCTTATTTCAATATTTATAATTTAATTTATTTTTTATAATTTTTGAGATTATTATTTATCACAATATTTTTCTTATTAAGTAGAAAGTATTTGCCTAGTTATTGAAGAATTAACAGTGAAAGGAAAAGAGAGAAAGGATTTTATTGAAATAATGGCCTACACAGGATCTATGTAAGCCATTACTCAAGTAATCATTTGCTTTATTCTCATTACACAAAATATACATACATATATATCCTGTCTCTGGAGAACACATAATATAATCAGAGAGATAAATCGTGTATACACAAAAGTTAACTGACCATGTAAATTAGTATTATATGTGGAATGTTATTGTGGACACAGAGGTGCAATTTGAAACATCTGTCCTTCTGAAGCAAGGTCACATTAACCCAGCCTCCAGTTGTCAGTGTTTTCCACTACTGGATGCAACTGTAGAAAAGCATAATGTGCAGGATCATTCTCCTTTTTAAATTCTCTGTATCCAGTGCCTTCCTGAGGCAAAGAGAAGGATTTCCTGTGCCCAACCATTGTATCCTTACCTTTCTCTTCCACAGATGATAAACTCCAACAATCACTTCTTTTTTCAAACAACTCAAAGTCCAGACTGGTTTTAGTAAGTAAGCTTACAGTGTTTGTTATACAGGTGGTCCTAGAACGTAGGTGACAACAAGATTTGCCTCATGTTTAATAGCTGGCACAGCACTCCCCAAAGTGGCATTCAGAGAAGCAGAACTAATTCTTATTGTATATGATGAGAATGTAATTTTAAAACTTGAAGGAATGTTGAACTTAAATTAATTTGAAGGAATATACCAATTGTTGATGTTTTCACAGATGATTACTTTGAAATGGTTTAGTCACTCAGTGAATAAAAGGATATGTATGTGACTTAACCCAGCTCATTAGCCCAGTCCCATTCATGGGCGTATCTTTCTCTTTCTTAATAAATCATCACTATTTCAATCACTTTACCATATATCCCAAAATAATTCTCAAGAGTCTAAAAATTTGAACATGTTCCCTGGATTCTGTTCCACAAAGGAGTCAGCAGAAACCTTTTCCTATGTGGATCATAAGCAGCAACTAAGGAACTGAGGAATAGGTGTGAAAGGAGCTGTAGCATGTTTTCTTGTGCATTATGGCTTTACAAGATGTTATGAGTGTGGAGTCCACAGACATTGCTCCTGCCTTCATGAACTCCATTGTGACTTCAATGTTATGAAATCTATTCTCTTAAAATCAGAGCCAAAATAAATCTTTCTGTGCTTAGGTTGCCTTTTTGTCAGGTATTTTGTCACATCACTGCAATAAAGAAATAAAAATACCTGTGACTCTGTTCTTTTATTGTCACCACAATAGAATTGGCATTTCTGGTTGCCTTGTTATAGAATACATTCTGGTCCATTTTCAGCTCAAAGAATACAACAAATTGTTAGATGTATTTCTAATTCCATGCATGATAGCATTTAAGCTAACAAAACAGTGTGTGTGCGTGTGTGTGTGCACGTGTGTGTGTGTGTGTGTGAGTGTGTGTTTAGACATATGTTCTCCAAGGTATGTTTTTGGAGATCAAAAGATGACCTTTGGATATCAGTCAGTTCCCTTATTCCACATTAGTTTGAGGCAGACTTTTCCGGTTTGAAAATTACCCAAGTGGACAGACATTTGTCCTGTTTCTCCCCCATTTCTTTCTTAGACATGCTGGACCTTCACATACTAATCACCACATTCTACCTACTTAGGTTCCAGAAACTGAACTTAGATGATCACTAAAGTACAATAATAACTCTTACTAGGGGAGCCATCTTCACAGCCTTACATTACAACATTTATTGGAGAATCTGTGCTTAACAATAAATTTTATCTGCTCTGCTTTTGGTACTAACATTATGCCACCTTTATTGCACATTCTACATAACTACCTGGATTTATCTCCATAACTAACAACACTAATGTAAAGCAGTTACCTCTGGGTATCATATGAACATCAGTTATTATAAAGGAGATAGTGCCTTAATAACCAACACAGTTCCTTGTCTACTGTGACAGTTACCTTTCATTACTATCCTGACATAAATCTACAATCACCTAGGATACAAAAGCCTAGGATTTTCCCTCAAGGATTTTCCAGATTGGCCTAACTAGGGCTGGAAGGCTCATTCTAAATGTAAGGAACACTGTTCTATGAGTTGAGGGTCCAAGTCTAAATAAAAAGAAATGATCAAACAAATAATTGGTTTTCATTTGTCTCTACTTTCTGAGTGTGAACACAATACAGCCAGGCATCTCAGGTATCTACCACCAAGCCATAAACACTATGATGGACTGTATCTTCAAATAATTGTGAGCCCAAGTAAACCCTTATTACTTTATCTTTTAAGGTATTTTGTTACAGAAATGGCACATTTAATATAGCCGTGAAGCAAGACAAAATATGATAGATATGCAAATGATAGTAGTAATAGAAACATTAATATGATCTGCTAGAAAAAAAAGAAGAGGTACCAGCATAACTGTACCTGAGATTCACCTGCCATTCCTTTTTTGGCACACAGATGCCTGTGTATATTTGGAATTCTAGAGCACATGAGAGGTAAAGGACTTTGAATTGCTTCCCTATTAGTATAGACTTCATAAGTTGTCATTCATGCTGGGTGGGACTTTCCAATAACAGAGACGCTCCTCTGTTAAATTTCCCATGCTTCATAAGTAATACTAATATACTCTTGTTCATGAAGGCAAACTAGGGTTGTTTATTTGATCTCTAGGTGCACTGTATAGGATGAAGAGGCCCTATAAAGAGTGAATATATGTTTCTTCAACCTCTACATATAAAATATCACAACAGTTGCTTATGAAGCAGTTGTTTTAACATATAACAAACCTCTTCTTTGGTAATATTTTATACATTACTTTAAAGAACTTACTGTAGGACAATGGTCTTGTACCCTGTAAATACTTGCCACTAGTATGGGTTTAATAAGAAGCTCATTGGTCAGTACTCAGACAGGAAGTATAGGCAGGGTGATTAGAATAGGAATTCTGGAAAGAGGGAAGGCTCAGTCTGCAGCCATAACCCAGATGCAAAGGATGCAGGCTAAAAATACCTCACTGATAAAAGTTATGAAGCCATGTGTTTAAGACAGCCAAGAATTATGGGTTAATGTAAGATGTAGGAGTTAGTTAATAAGAAGGCCTGAGCTAGTAGGCCCACCAGTTTATAATTAATGTAGGCCTCTGTGTGTTTCTTTGGGATTGAACAGCTGTGAGACTGGGTGGGACAAACTTCTGTCAACAAATGGTACCAACATGGACAACTACATCCACATAAAACCTGAAAGAGCTTGGGAAGTAATTCTAGAAGCATGGCTTCTTGACAGCAGCATTTTCTAGGGTGGGCTTGGTTTGATAGAGGCAAGTTAGTTTTATTTAAGAGAGGCTTCCTGACTCAACTTTAGCTGCATAAACCTTGCAGCTCTTTTAAGAGGCCCAGCCACAAAGTGCATAAATGTTGGTTATGAATAACTGGCAGCATGCTTCTTGGTGGTAGCAGGGACCTTGAAATGCCACAGAGTTTTTGCAATAAAAATAGCTCCTGCCAGTACCTCTGCCATGAAGCTAGACTCCCAGAAAGCTAAGGAATGGGGTGAATCCAGCTGTCAAAGTCATGGCTTTAATTTTAACCATGTCGCTTAACAAATTAAAGGTTCATGTGGCCCGAAAAAGGGAAATATAAAGATAGATTCAGATAAAAAATAAACCGCTACATGGCTTACAGTGTGTCTAAAAATGTTTTCCCTAAGGAGAGAAAAAAGGATAAAGTCCTTAAAAAAGAGAGAATAGTTGTGTATGGTCATACATGCCTTTAATCCCAGCACTTGGGAGGCAGAGGAAGGCAGAGCTCTCTGAGTTCAAGGACAGTATGGTCTACAAAGTGAGTTCCAGAAAAGTAAAAGATACATAGAGAAACCCTGTCTCAAAAAAACAGGAATTAAAAATTAAAATTAAAATAAAGCCTTGTTAAGATGGAAAATACACAGAGAATCTGTATACTGCATGTTATTGTGTTGTTTTTGAATGTTTTGACTGCTGAGGAAGGAGCAAGAGCTGCTAAAAGACATTTGATTACTTATGCAGTTTAATTAATCCATTTTACATATTTTGAAAATGTCTTGACTTCAAAATTTAATTAAAAAGATATGTTACTTTGGACAAAAGATTTTGCTTTTGTATTCAAAGAAAGTGAGAGGCTATGGATTCATTTTGAGTTAAGTAAAATAAGGTTTGATGAAATTGCCTTGACTTCAAAATTTAAGTTAAAAAGTTATGTTATTTTGGAGAAGAGGCTTTTCTTTTGTTTCCACAGAAAATGAGAGGCTGTGGAGTAATTCTGGGTTAAGAAAAATAAGGTTTGATCAATGAAGACCCTGTGAAAAATCTCTGACAGGAGCAGATGGCCCACATGATTCAGCTCTTCAGAGAACCTCTGTTGGAATTTTCCCTGAGTTCTACATCCAGAACAGCCTCAGGACTGATGGCTGAGATAATTAAGCCTCATAGAATGCTCCAGTCAGGACTTTACCATTATCGTAAATTTTAAGTCCCCATAAGATTATAAGCAACCCCAATCAGCAGAAATTAGCTTAGAAAACTTCACCCCCATTCCCCCCCACAAAAAATGGATTATATACATTGGTGTTTGTTTAGAGTGTTGGTTGCAAACTGTTTTGGATAATGGTCAGAACCAAAGCTAAACAAAGAAGATTGGATTTATAGTTCTTGTTTTGAAAAAATGAATAAAATACAGGGGAACTACTGTGGTCTTGTACCCTGTAAAGACTTGTCACTTGTATTGGTTTAATAAAATCCAGATTGGCCAATAAGCCAAGCAGCAAGTGTAGGCAGGGTGACCAAAATAGGAGAATTCTGGGAATACAAAAGGCTCAGTCTGCTGTTGTCATTCAGATGCAGAGGAAGCAAGATGAGAATGCCTCACTGATAAAAGGTATCAAGCCATGAAAAGAAATATGGGTTAATATAAGATGTTAGAGTTAGTTAATAAGAAGCCTGAGCTACTAGGCCAATCAGTTTATAACTCATGTAGATGTCTGTGTGTTTCTTTGTGACTGAATGGCTGAAGGGTGGGACAGACATCTCTATCAACAAGAACTTGATGGGATTTGAGTAATTGTGAATGTGGAAGCAAAGAAAATACATACAGATCCTGAGAAGTATTATTGCAATACCCCCAAAGACACCATTACATTTTCCTTGGGCAGTGAGGATCAGTTCTCTCATATTGGATGAACATGCTTCTCGTTCTGGTGATAGAAGTGTTAGAAGCTACAGAAGTCAGAATTTCCCATTATTTCCAGTCTCCCTCTCTCTCTCTCTCTCTCTCTCTCTCTCTGTATTTCTGTTCTCTGCTACCTATGTTATATATGAGTATGACTCTCTTACTCATTTGCTTTATCTCTTTTAATGAAACTATTTTCTAATTTGGTAAAGGGAAATCTCTCTCTTCCTTTAGAACACCTTCAAGCCCATGTCATAACCTATATCCATAGTCACAAGACTATCTTCTAAGAAATATTTATCTGAAGAGTAATTTTCTATGATCTTCCTCTTCCTTCAAGCCACAAACTGGAATAACTGACAACAACTGTTTATACTTACAATAAAGACACAGACACATAAGGGATATCATTTGAGGCTTCTTTAAGTCAGACAACAACATGTTTCAGTAGTTTATTCAGAGTGCTTTAGTTAGATATATACAAAGGAGGGTCACAATTTTTGGCTTCTGAAAGGAGCTGATACAAACATGCTTATCTTTAGGAATGAGATTTATTAAGAAAAGATCCCTGAGGTCAAGACTAGACCTTGAGTGAATAAGGCATTGGAAAAGAATCAATACATTAAATCAGACAAAACATGTGTGGGTTCTTAAGGAGAAAGACAGACTTCCTTTTAAAACCCAGAGTGGAAAACCATTAATAGTGATAATCGAACAGCAAGAGATAGCTCTATCAAAGACAAAATGACTGCCAGAAGCTTCAAGGACAGCCTTCATGGAAATTGTATGAATAAAAGGAATATTTGTTATGTACAAATTTTGGCTTGCTGAAAGAAATTTTTACTCCAAGTGATTCAGTTTAGCATAGCATACATGACAAAGCTCTTGGAAGACAGAGGTTTCATAAATAAGGAGCTGAAGTTTCAATAACAGAGCCTGGCCTTTTAATTTTTTCACATGAAAGGAGTTTCAGATGTTGTTGCCTGATTTCTTCAACTTGTGAGTAACCAAAGCCTTAAAGAAATAGACCTATGATCAAATAATTATTGCATAAGTGGCATACTTTTATTACCTTCTTTGTCCAGAAATATTAATAGCAACTAGAACATGTAATACTTATTTGATAAAAATCCTTTTGAAGATAATATAATTATTGTCATTCAGATCAACATTCTAATAGTTATTGAATTAAGAGGGTGTTTATTGTAACATTTTGCATGTATTATCTGTCATCAAATCATAAGCTGAATGCCTTTTCAAGTATTGTGAATAGAATTTTATTATATTTAATGTTCATAAGTCATTTCCAGAACTACAACCAATTCAAAAAAAGTCATTGAAATTATTTCCCCTCTATAACTACTCTAAATACCAAAATATATATTAGTTATGGCTATTCAAAGAGGCAAATATATTTCTATGTATATATTTACATGGTTACATATAGTTACAATAAAGAAATGGTTGACATGTTTACAAATGGTGATTTATTTATAATCTGAAGCATGCTCCAATAGGGTAGAAAAACATGACAGCCACACACATACATACATACACACACATATAGATAAATACATACATGTATGCACACATACATACATAAACTGTGTTTGTGTTCAATATTGCTCAATGGAAATAGATGCCCTATAAGCAATCTCCTCAGTGCAGAAAAGTGATTCATCTCTTCTCACAGTAACCACTGATTGTCTTTAGCAATTCCTTTAGGGGTAGGGACATGCAAAATGTTACCCAGCCACACTGGCATGTAGACCAGTGCTTTCATTATATAGGCCTTCTTTAGGCAACCATATATTCTAAGTTTCTCAGATGAAGCTTTCCTGTCATATCTAGAACCCACTGACAGATGAATTCTTGTTCTTTTGTTCTTTCCACCTGCTTCCCTTTAATGCCCTAAGTCTGTTTGCCTGTTTACTTTTGTGTTTTCACTTTTACCAGTTTAGATCTCTGATGTCCAGTTTGATACGTTATTTGGGGAGTTATCGATTTCCCGTTCATTCTTTCTCTTTTAAAGATGAGATATGTGGCATATAAGTCCTAGCCCAAGGGCGTGACGAAAGTCTGCAAAACATTAACAAAAACAAAAGAAAAAAATGCAAGAAAAATAAAAGGGGAAAAGCTGAAGGTCAAATGACTGAATTTTTAGATCACAAATAGTTAATATTTTTGTTGCAAACAAGACCCAAATTATCTTGGGCTATTTTTAGTCCCTTTGAAAGCTATCCACTGCCCACCATGGTATCTCATCTAACATCTTTCTATCAAAACTTGAAAATGTATTTTTAGCCTAAAATTAGATTTCACCAGTTCAAGAGCTAAGAATATCATATATATTGAAAATTTATGTCAAACTTTTTCATGCTTTTCTGTAATCTATTACCTGTGTCCCTTACTAATGAATCTGGCAAACATTTTGATATAGGACTTTCTTTGTTCTAGAACCAATAAACTTCTATATAAACACTTCTATAATGAAACCTGGTGTTTAGGGAAACCCAAATCTGTGTTGTCAGGCCAGAAATTCTCATATTTAACACTAGAATAAATTATCTTATATTTTTTGTTCTAAGAATTGTGCTTTCATTAAAAGGTTTTTAGAGCTCAGTCAAATGGATTCTACATTTCACGTACATTTTATAATAACCAATAATGTAATATTACCTTGATATAGGACCAAGTTCTGTCATCTTTAAAATACATTGAATTGTGAATGAATGTATATATAGAACTGTTTTATGGATACTAAAGAGTTATTTGGATGAGCTGAATTGTCCCTACAATTCTGACTAAAATAAAAATAGATAAAAAGAATATGCAGCTAAATCTAAGGCAAGTGTACATCTTTAAAAACATTAATTAAAGGTATAGAGTATTATGAGAGAAATAGTCAGTATCATAAACTCTAAAACAAATGTGTTTATTATCATATACAGAACTAGTTCCTGTTTGGAAATCAGATGGTAAAATGATATGATAATATATGCTAATGAATTTTCATCTACTGAGTGTTCTACTGGGAACATTTTGAGAAGTAAACTAGAAATATTTAAACTGCCATGAGAATTCAATAAATATTAAGGAAATGTGAAAAACTAAGTATCATTATTGAATATATATATATAACTTTTCTATGTTAAGGACTAATCCAAATAAAAAATACTAGTAAGCCAGGTTAGAAAAATAATAGAATATGATATACTTCCTCTTTTAAAGGAGATAAAAATTTCTTTTGACTGAACATAAATTATACAAAATATATAACATTTGGGTTTCAGAATCTAAGCATTTTAATCCAAAAATTTTAACATTTCAAGAATATTCAATCTCTTTAGAAAATGATCCATTTTCTATCTAGGTTCTAATATGCACATATTTGATAATTAAATCATATTATTTAATTAAATAATATATATATAATTATAACATTAAGCATTTTGCATGTATTAAAATGTTATTTTTATGCAATACAGAGTGTATAGAGCACCCTATACATGAATGGAACAAGAATGCTAAAGAAGACATGCCAGTAAATATTTTAAAGATTTTTGCAAAGCATCTCATCTGATGCTTTCTGTGCTATTCAATAAAGACAGAATGAGGCTCTCTGTTAGTGATGGACACACAAGAACTGATGGGGACACAGGGACAGGCACAAAGGGACAGAGTCATATCATAAGACAGCCTTCAGACAGGCACAGATTCAGATTCATACAATAGACGGACAGGGGACGGAAGACATGGGAACACAGAATAGAGAGTTCAAATCTGGTCCAACCCTTGGTTAAATGACACCAAATGGAAGTATTTTCATTTCTTTGTCTTATCTATTTTATTGAGCTATACATTTTCTCTGCTTCCCTCCCTTTTTCTCCCCTCCCCTTCGTCCCTCTACCATGGTCCCCATGATCTCAATTTACTCAGCAGATCTTGTCTTTTTCTACTTCCCATGTAGATTAAATCTATGTACGTCTCTCTTAGGGTCCTCATTGTTGTCTAGGTTCTCTGGGATTTTGATTTGTAG
>LOJH01044455.1:3416-13788 GCA_001685095.1 Ellobius talpinus | reverse complement strand
ACTTGTTGGTGGGTCCCAGGTTCTGGAGGATGGTGTCTGCATCTGTACATGTGACGGCTCGGGAATGGCATTCCTGTGTCTGGGAAACAGATTTGTGCAGACTGCAGAGACCATCATGCAGGCTACAGGGCCTGCTGTGGCTGTGAGGAATGATGGCTGGGCCCTGCCTTTTGTAGAGCTGCCTTTCTGTCTCTGATTTAGCTACAAAACCATTTACCGAGAGCTGGAACAGAACATCAAAGCAGCTGATGCCGTAGAGGACCTTAGGTGGTTCCGAGCCAACCATGGGCCAGGCATGGCCATGAACTGGCCACAGTTTGAGGTAAGGAGGTTTTGTATGCCTGTAACTCTGCCCACCCGGGAAGTGACCGCTACCCCTCTAGTTGAGCTTTGAATGTTTATCTCACTTTCTACCTTGTCTAGTCATGACTAGGGCTAGTGTCCCAGTGCTGTATCTGAAGTCCTCAGCTGCTGTCACTCACCATTGGCATCCCCTCTTGTCACAGACAAAAACTTGTGTTTACCCCCCCAGCCAAGGTATCCAGGAACTGAAGTGCCCAGTCTGTCCCTCAGGCCTAATGTTGGGCCACAGGTGCTGCCAGTATCCCTGAGGTTTTCTCCTTATCTGTTTTCTGGTTGCTTTTTCCTGCCTTAGGCTGTAAATCCACGAAGCTTGTGCCTGTTCTCCCATTTTGTGGGCCTTAGTGCTGCAGTATCTTTATGTTACAAAATCCAAAGGTCTGTGTATCTTTAGGCTAGGGTTTGATCACCAGGCCCACCCAGCTCCCTGACAGCTATGTAAAAGTGGCCAGAAGCCCCTCCAGCCATGTTCTCTGAAGGTAGGCATTCTCTCCTCATTCACTTGGTGTGGTGTGAGCCCTGACCTTGCAACTGCTAGTAAGAGTCTTCCAAGCTGGGCACATGCCTCTAGTGTGGCTATGGCTTCTCTGGCCTGATAGTAGCCACAGCCTAGACTGCATCTGTCCTTACCCCTTAGCAGCAGTGGGGCTTGGGCAAGCAACTACCCCTTTGTGTGGCTTAGTTTTTCCATGTTTAAGTATGAATAGCAACCTGGGGTTTTTGAAAGTCATAACCTGATCTGTGTTGGATTATCACATAGACCTAGGCTTCCTGCAAGTTCCTCAGCCCTTTTTGACCAGTATTTGTCCTCACCCCCACACTTCCATTTTTTAGAAATTCATATGATTTCTCCAAATTGTGTCCCCTGCATCTGTCTACTGGACAAGAGGCTGCAGACCGTGCGGGTCCCTAGGAGACACTTGAGTCCAGGACCTTTTCTAGTAGACGTGGCCGTAGAGGAAACAGCTTTTCTAGTGGCACAGCCCTGTGAAGAAGTATGCTGAGTGGTACCTGAGGCATAGCTCGTACTCAGCTTCCAGTCTGCTTGTTGCTGTAGAGTGGCGCAGGACACTATTGTATTGTATGTGATACTCTCCTGCTCCTTTCAGGGTGGCTACTATTTCAAAGAGGGCAACAGTGAGGAAGATGGGGCTAATTGTCCTCTTGGAGAGAGAGTACTCTGTGGTCCCTGGCTGGGGAACCAACCCTCCTGTGTTCCGTTGATAGTTGTTGCCGGGTTGTCTCTGACTTTCTCTAATGAAGTTGTTTTCGTTTTTCATGCCACAAGGATGAAGTAAGTTTCTGTTTTATGATTAACTTATAGATTGCCAAGCTCCCTGCTGCATGTAATCAGCCCACATAATCGCTTGTCCGTAGAGGCCCCAGTTCTATGGGCAGAGAGGGTGACATTAGTCCTTTCTTCCAAAGGTTCTGGCACTGATCTCACCAGTCCCCAAGAGCTGTCTTGTGAGAGTCCACTCATATTCAGAGGTCACTTGGGGAACTTGAGATTCCAACTGAGTTCTTATCCCACTATTTCTATCAGTACACTCATTAATAGATAAGGTGACTTGGATTGAGGTCAGTGGCCCAAGGCTATGAGCCACTCTTTATGGACCTTAATCTCTCTTGACCTCTCTATTTTCCTACCTGACAAATCAAAATCTTGGTTTAATGTAGCTAAAATGCCCCGTGACCTTGATATTTTGTAAGATGGAACAAAGCTGTACACTAAGGCAAATTGGATTTCAAGTTTTAAATTTAAAGTGTGTGTGTGGTGGCGGAGGGGGACACACACCAGAGTGCCACAAGTTAACTTTGTAGAGTTGGGTTTTTTCCCCTTCCATCTTTACATGGACTCTGGAGATAGAAAATGAGTTGTCACTCTTTCAAGGCAAATACTTTTCTGGTTTACCTGATCAGCAATCTCACAGGGTTATAATTACACTTGTTTGATAAATGGAGATGGGAGGTAAGGAGAAATCATTAATCCACAGGATTTTTCTGGAAAATCAAGATCTAGTCCCCTTTTCACCTGTATGTTTCAACAGTTGGTGAAAGTCCCTTGTTAGGAAAACAGAAAACCTGTGGGGACACAAACCCTCTGTTCTTCTCTGCTAGCTGCCAGCATGCCACTCTGATTAAAAGTGATTAAAGGTCCCCTTTGGAGACCTGAGCATTCAGTACCCACCTGTCAGTCTCATTTGCTATGCCATAGCCACCTAGCCTCTCATTTTATTTGTAGTTCTGGCTTCAGTTTCCTATGTGGCAGGCATTCTCAGGACCCTTCAGAGAGCTGACAACCCTGTGACCTAGAGTTTAGAGCATAAATGGAAAAGATCCTTGATCCTCAAAGACTAAGCTGTGTGCCTCATTCGGGCTCCCCACCAGGTTGGCTTGCTTACATGAGAGGCTCAAGTCCCCCAGAGCCCATGGCATGGTGGGGTGATAGCGCCTAAGAGCCGTGGTGAATAGGGAATGGATTAGAAGGCTCTTCAGGACAGTAAGCATTGTCAGCCATGGTTACGTGTTTCAGTGGGGGTGGGTATGGGTGTGTGTGTGTTGCTAGGGATAGAATCCATGACCATACGGATTACCTGTATGCTAGGCAGGCACTCTACTACTGAACTACCTCCCTAGCCTCAGACCTGGTTCTGTTGTCACTGTCATGTCTTATAAAGTCTGTTATTTCCTGTCAGGGGTCCTGTGGTTAAATGGGTACTGACTTTCATAGCCTTTAGGCCCAAGAGGCAGTTTGAGGTTTGCTGGGAAACAGGAGAGCATAGGCCACACAATACTGAATGTTACTAATAGCTCAAGGTGGGCAGCTGCTGGCTGAGCAGATACTTTGGACCACTATGCTTTCCCAGAAATGAGCCTCCCATTTCTTTTCCATGGCCTGCTACTTGCCTAGGAGTGGTCTGCAGATCTGAATCGAACTCTCAGCCGGAGAGAGAAGAAGAAGGCTGCTGATGGTGTCACCCTAATGGGAATCAACCAGACAGGAGACCAGTCTGGGCAGAACAAGCCTGAAAGGTGAGCGTCAAGCACATCTCCAGTCCAGAACTGACCATCTGATCAGGAGTGAGGATCTGCTGGTCCTGGGATGCCACCAGCTTGAACACTTGGATGATTCCACATGGGATGGAGACCCCAAGAACAAATATTCTGGGAACTCTGAGCTCTGGGTGAAGCATCTCTCGATTCTCTTTCTGCTCGCTGCTGGAATTCCTGAAAGATCTAGAGAATGCCTTTTGCTCATTGTGCCTGTCCTGGTAAGGGAGATGCCAGTGTTAACTGCTTGTTTTCATCTCCATGGTGCAGCCCTGGATGGAAACATAATGCCAGTGGCTTCATCCTTTTGGGACTTCTGTATTCAGGTGCCAGTAGATGCAGGACAATGGGGAGTGGTCACATGTCCCCTTACTTAGTGATAGTTATTTCTGAATAGGCTTGGGATGTAACTCAGCAGCAGATCATTTGTCAGGCAAGTAAAGGCCTGGGTTCAGTTCCAGCACCGTGAACAGAACACTCCCTTGTCCTCAAGACAGAAATCTTTGACTTCATTGTCTAAAAAGACTTGTGGATAGAAGGAGTACCAACTGTTGTTGTTAGAACATTCTGCAAAGTATGTGCTGTAGGACTTGGCTAGAGGCTATAATTGTCACCATAGCTCAGGTTTTAGTTAATAGGCTTGGGGTATAACTAAGGCACTAAGCGCACTACCCTCCCAGGCTCCCCTGGCCCTGCTTAGCTGCTATGTTTGGAGTCTGTGAGAGAGCTCTATCTTGAGGGCTCAGCCTCAGAACCAAGCCATTTTCTCCAGTGTGCTCAGTGTTAGGGATAGGAAGGAAGGAACTGGGACTCAGGAGATCCTGTTAGTGCACAGCACCAAGTCCCTCAGAAAAGTCAGCTAGAGCGAGGAGCCCAGGAGGGCAGAGGGGTCAGGTGGTATCCAGCACACTGCCAGCCAAGGTCACTCTGGCATCTGAGGGGTTTTCCACCATCCCATGGTGGCTCTGGGGTGGTAGCTGCTCAGTTTTAATGCTGCCCAAAGCCCTGGCCACTGGTGAGGGTGGCAGTTGTAGCTGAGGGAGCCAGTCCATCAGCCCAGGGTGACTCTATACGTTTTTCTTGTAATGTCTCCCTGATAGTGCTCTACACTCTGCAGCCCCTACAGCCCGCTCCCTAGCATCTAGTCTCTGGTTAACACTAAGCTGCGAGATAGTTGGCAAAGTTACAAGGAAGGTTTGACACCAGAGCACTAGAGGGCCTTGTGTGCAAAAAAGTTTAGTGCTGACTGTGGAAACTCCAGCACCAGGGAGCTGCCATTGGCCTAGTTAGTAGTTAAAAGGAGCACTGGAGAGCTGGGGAGGCCGCTACCCCATGAATACAGTCCTTCTAGGGCTACTGCTTCCTAGGAGCTCCTCCATCAATTTTTCCCACTGACTGAGCCCTATGTGGGAATGAGGAGATAGGAGACTATGGAGAAACCCTGAGCCCAGAAGTACTTGTGCACCTGTGGTAGACTTGTAGATGATCGCAGTATAGTGACACATCGAAATAGAGCCACATGTCCTACTAAAATAATCTGTTAGTCACACAGCACTCTCCTTATCAGATGAGGGAGGAACTGCTATAACTCTAGAGAGACTGTCACTATCTTCTGCAGCTGAAGTCACCAGGGCCCTCAGTGGGCCCCACACTGTGATCCCTGAAAGCTTTCTTTCTCCCCCATAGCAACCTTAGTGTCCCGAGCAACCCCGCCCAGTCCACGCAGTTACAGCCCAGCTACAACCCCTTCGAGGATGAGGACGACACGGGCAGCACCGTCAGTGAGAAGGAGGACATTAAGGCCAAAAAGTTGGTGAACACACACTTCGCTCTGACTTCCACCTCGCTTTCTGTGTGTCTCCTTTCTCTTCTATCCAGGGGTCTCTTGGGGTCTCACCCCTCAGCACTTCAACAATGCATGAGTCCTGTAGGACCTGGGCATCTGCCCTCTGCATTACAGGCCTGCTGGGACAGTCAGGCCTCTCCACCTCTCTGGGAGGGCACAGCTAACACTCTTTGGTTGCTTTTCCTCTGTCCTTTGTTAACCCTTTAAGGCCTGAGCAGCACTACTACAGGAAGACAGACAGGCAGTCTTTAAGCTGGGGGACCTGCTGAAGGGGGTCGAGGTCTACCTACAGGCATTACTCTGGGGTTTTGGCAATTCCCCAGCTTCTCTAGGGCCCAGGATGAGTGTGGATGGCATGAAAGCTCAGGGGCCTGGCTGTACCTGCCATTGGGGCAGGAACTCTGGGTGGGGACCTCATATCCTCCCTCAGTCCCGTGTGTGCTGAGAGCCTCGTGTCGTGCTCTCTGTTGCAGTGTCAGCAGCTTTGAGAAGACTCAGAATTACCCTACTGACTGGTCTGACGATGAGTCCAACAACCCTTTCTCTTCCTTGGATGCCAACGGGGACTCTAACCCATTTGACGAGGATACTACCTCAGGAATAGAAGTGCGAGTCCGGGCCCTCTATGACTATGAGGGGCAGGAACACGATGAGCTGAGCTTCAAGGCTGGTAGGTGACCTTCCCAGGTACCCACCTGGGTGTCATTTGTTCTCAAAGTCTTGTAAAGTTCCTTCTAGTTTCATGTGTGGGTCTTAACTACAGTACCTTCCCCCTACCAGGTCTTCACACGTCCCTTGTCCCAACAGGGAGATGATAGCGTGTTGTTCATGTTGGGGCCAGTTGAAGGCCCTCTGACTTGTGCTTTGTTAGCCATTGCCCTTCACTGTCTGCTGGCTATTTTTTATAGGTATCTGTGTGCTGTTAATTATATTAAGATCTCTGTGTTCTGATGTTTATGTGGTTAACTTGTCTCTTTGCCATGGCAGAGGGTTAACTATCAAAGCCACCAAACTATAGCTACAGTCCAGTCCCTCTTGGATACTTACCTCATTGTTAGCTCTTTGTCTCTGGTTTCTAGGCAGAAACTTCTTGCAAGAAGCCATGCTTGAAGTTTAGCCTGTCATTAGAAGCAAGATTATAAGAAAGGACAATAGTGACTTAAGTGTGTCCTTCAAAGCCTTTAGGAGCTAGTCAGAATGCCATCCCTGATCCAGAACTCTGTCTTTCCTCTTAGCTGTGTAGCTTGGGTATCTCATGCTCCCTACTAGTCCTCCCATTTATCCTCTTCGGTACTGTAGACTTTGCTGTGCTAATCTTTTTAGCCCCTTGCCTGTATCCTCACTGTGAGCCAAGACAGTTTTCCCTTCACTCATGCTTTCTGCATTCTGGGCACCTTGTGTGTTAGCACTCAGGCCTTGGTGGTCTTTTCATCTGCAGATGGAAGTGTCTAGGGAGAAGATCCAGGACTCTGCCAGGCCAGCAGTAGCTCAGGAAGCAGAACCTCAAAGGGCCAGAGGACACCTTGAACCACCACACAAAATGAAAACATGGGGACAGGTTGCTAAGCAAGGCAGCCTGGAGCACACAGGATAGGTGCAAGGCTGGTGCTATTACCACCTGGACTGCTAGTTGCTCCAGGATTACTTTGAGAGCTGCCATTTTCAGATCACAGTGGTCTCTGGGACAAAAGCAATGAGTACAGTTTAGTAGTGAAATATCCACGGTCTTGTCCCACCTTCAGGAGGCTCCCTATCCCTCTGCCCTGGAGAACCTCTGAGGATTCTTCTAGAAGCATGTTCTATATCCACACAGGATTTGGATGCATAGGTGACTTTCTGTGGTCAATGTCACCCACCCTGTCACTAAGGCTACCCTCTTTTTGTCTTGCAGGAGATGAGCTGACCAAGATAGAGGATGAGGATGAACAGGGTTGGTGCAAGGGACGCTTGGACAGCGGTCAGGTTGGCCTATACCCAGCCAACTATGTCGAGGCGATCCAGTGACAGGCCATACATGGGCAGGCTGGCGGAGAGATGGAAGTGGGCAATTCAGGAGCTCCATTAGCCTTGACCTGTGCAGTGATACCTCTAGCGCCCCCAGCAGCCATGTAGGCATCCACTCCACCTGCAAAAGATGATGGTTCTGTTGTTCTTGGCTTCCTGGTGTAGTTTGAAGACAGATGAGCTGGTGATTTCACTGGGGACTTGGCCCCTTTCCAAGCACATCTGGGCAGATCTAGGCACAGGAAGACATGGTCCAACAGCAAAAGCCAAGCCCCTCCCTATCCCTACCAGCTCTCTGTATCATGGATCTGCACCTTCTTGCCCTTGCCTCTCTTGAGTCAATGATGGATCACACTGATTCTTGTTCCACTGATTGTTTTCTCTGATGAGTCCCTACCTGCAAGTTCAGTGAACAGACTTCAACGCCATTTTCTGAGTAAAGAGTTTGAGGTTTTAATTTAAAGGCAATGTACAGTTATACTTTTTTATATGCTCTTCCAGTCACGTAAATTATGGCCTAGATTGATCTGAGATGTTCTCCATGTAAGGTGTCTTCATTTCTCTGCATTGTCCAGATGTGGGGTTGCTGCAGCAGGGGTTCAGTGGCAGTGCCACTTCCAGGGGTAGTGTTAGGCAGCATTCCCCAGCATCACCATATTTAGAAATTACTTTCACTGTATTCTTGCTTCAGTTTTTCAAGTTAACAGTTTATTAGTGATTTGGAAAGTTAAAAGAAGACTAACTTTTCAGAGCAGCTGCATCTATAGATTAAGATGCTTTGCATTACACTCATGTCTTGATGTATATCTGTGTATATTATTTGATATCAGAGGATCTGTAAAGTTCACCTACTGTTGAAATGAGAGTTGGTGGCTTCTGACAGCAGGTATTGTCGACTGCTTGAAGCCCATGACATTGAGACACAGGCATGGCTGGCCAACAGCCTCCTTTCAGTTAAGATGTGGCTCTGGCCTCTGAGTGGAGGCTGCTGAGAAGACTAATTCTCACTGGCCAGAGCTCCAGCTCCTAGGACTTAGCAGTCGTCACAGGCTGCACAGTCCCTGTGCCACTCACTGGAGAGTTAGAGGGTTCTACCCCCAGCACACATCCCTGTGGGTACCCTTATTCTCAAGTCCAGTGGGACTGTCCTGAGCCCCAGGGATAAGCTCAGGGAGGGCTCAGACAGTGGGCAGTGCTGCACATCAACAACTTGTGTGTCTTCAGTGTTGCCGTGAGTGCCCTGTCGCACTGTGGCTGTGTGTCATGACAGCTTATCAGCAGAAATCCTTGTTCCTAAGCTATAGTCCTTAACTTTTAGAAATTCCTTTAAATGTATAGTATTTTAGAACAACAAAAAAAATCAATAAACGGTTGATCTTGTGCGTTTGACAGGCCCTTTGCTTTGCATCCATCCTCATGTTCACATAGCTGATAGACGAGACCTGTCTCCTTTGGGTCTTACCAACTGGAACTGGGCAAGATCGAGTACACAGGACCCCTTCTCAGGGCCACGTCTCAGCATTCCTGCCACCAAAGACTTAGGACTTGAGGCACCTTGGGCACCCATGTGGAGGGCATTCCTGGTGCCACTCTCTCCCCTGACCTAACAGAACAAGACCAGCAACCACTCTTCCCCATACCTGTGTGTACCTACTATGTGTTGACCCTTGTGTGCCACTGTTTTGTTTTCTCCCAATAACTGTTCTCTGGGTGTAATGTGATCAGTGCAGGTCTCTTCCCAGCTGGTGCTAGGTGCACAGAGAACCTCCAAGAACCTGTCTTCTATTGGGATCAACTGAGGAAATAAAGCTGGACTTGGTAGCCCTTGACTAGTCTAGATAGAAGGCCCTTGTCACGGTTATGATCAAATAGGCTGAGGACCAGGACCCATCACTACCCTTGGCTGCCCTTTCCCTAGCTCCCAGGTTGGGATCCCTTTGGCCTCCCATAGCCCCTGCAGAGCTGTTGCTACTCTTGAAGAGCACTAGGGCCCCTAAGCTGACTCTAGGTAGAATGTAGGGAACCCCAGACCCTACCTGGGCAGGAGCTCCATGGGAGCTGACAAGAAAACTATATCTGCCCAGCCTTGCTCCTCTCTATTGTAATATAAACATGGTCCAGTGACCTGGCTTGGGTTGGGTTCTGCTACAGCCAGAGCAAAAACACTGGTCTTCAAAGGTCTCTGCAGATTGATGACAGCTATTTGGGACCATGAGCTTTGGCTTGGCTTACCCTTCCCTAAGAAGCTCGTGGGGCTGGGTTATACCAGGCTATTAGGGCAAGCCTATAGGTGACTGCTCATAATTCATAAGGATGGGTAAAGAAGGTTTGTAAAGGACCCCATGGTTCAGGGGCAAACAGGCCACATGAGAGGAAGGTGAGACTTGCTTATGGACACAACAAACAGCACGGCATATAAATCAGGTTGCCTCTCCTGCTGGGGAAGGAAATGGACTCATTTATCCATGAAGTAGTTATTCACAAATATACACACCCAGCATTTATTGAGTACCTACTCTGTACTAGACTCCAGTAGTCCAAGTATAGAACAACCAGTGGGTACCCTTGGGAAGATGCCAAATCAGCCCTATACTGGGGCAAGAATGTCCCTGGTCATAGATGATTCTGGAAGTCTCCAGATATTGAGACAGGCAGATGAGGCAAAGCACTTCTGGTCCTTACACTGTTTTCCCCCAATTTCAGTACCAAGCATCCCGAGTCCTTTCTCCCCTCTCCACTCTCCCATTAGGAGGACAAGCTGGACTGCAGACAGACAATACCTTGACCCTGGCAAGTACCTGAGCCTCATTTCTGTAAAGGGTAATCAGTTAGAATGACTGGGTGCCAGGCTGGCTCCCTGGGTAACACCTGCTCTTTGAGCATCCTATTTTACCACCATCATCTCTTCATAGGTCAAGCATTCTCCCCTTTGCTCTGTTGCACAAGACCTTGCCCAGAGCTGTTGTCTGAGGTTTTCTGTCCTGCCCGGTTCCCACAGTCGTTAAGTCCCAAAGAAATCACACAGAGGTCTACATTAGTTATAAACTGATTGGCCCATTAGCTCAGGCTTCTTGTTAACTCTTATAACTTATATTAGCCCATTATTCT
>LOJH01044452.1:0-13503 GCA_001685095.1 Ellobius talpinus | reverse complement strand
AGCAACCAAAGAGATTCTGGCTTTGTAGCAAGACTGCTCTGTCACCCTCCAAGCCCCACATCACTAACGGTCTAGTTCTTCCAGATAAGCTTCACCTGCAGTGCCGCTAGACAAGGACCAGGTGTTCAAACACATGAGCTGGAGCCTATGGTGAATATCACACAACCAAACCACAGCAGGAATGAAATGTAATTGTTTAAATTACCAGGATGTCCTTAAAAAATCATAGTCCTGAAGATGGATATACAGCCATTGGATCTGACCTTGTTCTTGTTTCACCGCAAAGGAAAGGGACATGAGAAATTGCCTCCAATAGTGCCCTTCAGGATCCTGCCATCCTGTCTGACCAAAAACCAAGCAAAATGAGAAATGTAGCTTTAAAGAAATGAATGAAACAAAAACAAGTACATTGGTGAGAGAGCTGAACAAGACAACAATGAACATGTTATAGTGGACTGGGAAAAAACCTATGAGGCCTCAACCTTAAAGAATTACCAACAACTAAGAGATGTTGAAAGCAGAACTTGTTTTCCACAGGGAAAAGCACACCAATGGTTATTCACACCAAATAGCTATCCCTGGAAACAATATACAAGTAACATTTTATAGACAGAGCAGGCTGTATTTGTGTGCATGTACACAAATACATAGATATGTACATACACAAATACATATGCAAATATCTAAGACTATGGTATGGTATGATATATATATATATATGATATATATATCAGCAATTAGAAAAAAAAAGGGTCCATGGATTTAAAAAGGAACAAAGAGGGATACATGGGAGGGGCTTGGAAAGAAAAGGAAAAAGAAGAGTAAAATTATGTAATTATATTTTAATCTCAAAAAATGAAAAAAATAATTTAAAAACAATTTTGTATAAAATTTTTAATGTTGAAATCTTTCACATCTGTTTCTTCTGTCTCCACTAGCAACGAAGAAACTCACCTCTTAGCATTCAAAGTGAGAAATGATCTGCTGAAATCAGACACCCTCACACTTGGTCACATTCTCATGGACACTGCAGCCCTGATTGGTCTTAACTCCAGTCTTCAGAGCTGCACAGCACTTTCTCCACCCTAAGGGAGGAAAGAGAATGTGCCCTTCTAAAGAAAGTAAATAGTGAGCAGAGAAGTCACAGAAAGGTTTATGCTTTCATCAGCACATAAAGTAAACTAGAAAAAGAATATTTAAATATTTTTCAGAACACTAAAATGACGGATGTGCAGCCTCCAAATTTCAAAACTGGTGTTTTCTGCCTGCTACAAAAGACTAAAGAAGAAGAAAAAGAAAAAAACACTCAGTAGAAAAGAACCTCTGCTTGTTTAAGTCAAGAACTCATCAGCCACCGTTTACGTACGAATTTTACGCTCTTAGAAAACTCTGTTTTCCAATCCCAGAGTAACTCTGGATGTGGTAACCATGCAACAACATAAAAGGACTCAGTAGGCTGTATACAAATTCACAGAATGTTCTAGGGTCTACAGGGAGTGGAGCTTTGGTTCTGACAAGCCACAGCTTCAGATGCCAAGCTATTTGTGTGGCCTCACTTCCTGAAACTGCTTCTTTGATAAGTTTTATTCACTGGGGTTTCTTGAAAGGAGCTTGCATCAATGTCCAAGGAACGTATGCCCCCTAAGGACTGTGAAAATATTCACGAGGGGATAAAGGATAAAGGGAAAGGTGACCGTAGCACTTCTTTTGCAAGGTGAAGACTGAAGAATGGCACATCCAGGAGGAAGGCCATTGAACTTTCATCCTAACAGGCTGTGATAATGCTGCATATTAATGGATGCATCTCGTACATTTTCTGAAGCTTCAGAAAATGTGTCTCTTATTTTTAACCCCACGTCAATTTGAAATTACCCATATTTCCATGGTGTTTTAATTTATTATACTTTCATTCATTTAATTAAGCCTTTGATTCCTCAACAAATGCCTAGTCCTTCCATCTTTTGTCCCTGGTAACTATATTCTACTCTATTTTTAGAAGCAGATTCTACATAGTATTAAATCGTGATATTTATTTCTTTCTGTAGCTGATTTACTTCACTTTATACCTTATCTTCTGGTTTCATCTGATAACAGGATGCTATTATTTTAAGAGATGAATAGTTTCCTGTTGTGAATGGGTGGTGGATATAGTTAACAATTGTGTTTCAAGCCAGGAAATTATTAAGTGAATATGTTTAAAATATTTTACACACACAAAATAATACTTGATAATTTGACTTGATCATTATGTTAGCTCTAAAAACTATTTCACACATTTATATCATGCTCTCTAAGGCTTATGTAACAATGTGGAAGAGGGAACAGAAAGATATAGGAGCCCTTTAAACAAGGGAGAAGGGCTGAGACATGCCATCTGCTGGGTAAGGCACTGACATTTGCAGTCATGAGCTCCTGCCCTGTGGATTATGCACTGTATCTGTATGTGCCTGTGTCCATCAGCAGTGAGTCAGTGACAGAGAAGAGGCTCAGGGCACTGTACATTGTTTGCTACTGATGAACTGAGGAGCATCATTTCTTTCAGCTGTATACCCACTGAGGACCCCACCAAGCTCAAGTGGAGAATTCTAATCCACTATTCACAAACATGGCCCTGGTTAAACTAAATGGAACACAAAACCTGAAGTATTCAGTTTGTAAAAGGAATTGGTCAGAATGGGGGTGGGGTTGATAAGCTTGGGATGGAGATGAAAAAAGGTTTGAGGGGTCGCAATCAGAAATCATTATTTGCATGCATATAATTGTCAGAGAAGAAACTTAATAGAAAAACCTACCAAGTTTTCAAATCACCCTAATACTAAAATGAATTTCCTTGTCCTTTAAGCGGTATTTTGCTGTGTGCTGACAAAATGCTAACAGTCTTGCTACTACTTGATTTACCTAGCCCAGAAAAGATGCTTAGCATTTCCACAACTAGATTCAGAATCATATTACCCTTCATGTTATGTGTGTGTTAGCAGGCAGAACAATCAATATTATCATTCATTTTGTAAGGTGAAGAATGAAAATCTTAGGGCATTGAATAAATATTATCCAGGTTATCTAACAATATGCTCAGCTGAATTCCACAGTCCTGAGGCATGAAGAAAACAAGGTTAAAACAGAAAGCAGGCATGCTTTATGCAAGAACAGAAATGCTGATATGAAACAACTTTAGAGCAGAGCTTGACAGTGTTCATTTGCAGCTGCCCATTCTCTGCTTCCATGGCTGTAGTTTCGTTACTACTCAGAGTTTCTCTAGTCTAATTTCCTTGTCCTTATATTATTTTTCATATAGGTTCAACACTAACAATTGGATGGAAATTCTGGCCCACAGTGAATTTAAATATAGAAACGCTAACCTAGAATGTTCAAGGAACACTCAAATTTACAGGTTCATTAATCTTGGAAATGAATCATTAGACAATCTCAATTCTATTATCATAATTTGAGTCACATAAATCAGTTTTTCATCAGTGTTTTCAGAAAATGTTTTTGTAGCTTCAATCATAGCATCAATTGCATTGAAAAAAATTTGCCAGGTGAGCCATACAGAGTGCCAAAATGCTGCTATTTTTGAGTCTGTTCAGGTGGCTAGCATTTTAACTCTCACCATGAAATAGTGCATCCTGAAAAGATTGCAAGAAATTGGATACATGAATGGCTAGAAAACTGACTTATCATTCAGAGGCTGAAATTGTTTTATGATTTAAATAACTGATTAGAGTCATAAGAGTTGTCCACAGCCAGTGACCAAAGCTCACTGTGTGCAGTCATAGCTGGAGCTCCTGAAAGCCATGCTCCAGATAGATGCTCAGAGATACTTGCTTTGAAGAGGGAAGTCTGTCAGGGCAGGCAGGACTGCAGAGAGCTCAGGTACTCACCATGATGCGTTTGTCTGTTTTTACCTTACATCAGCAAATTTAGAGTTATCATTGTTTAGGCTTCAAATTGTATCTATCAACATTCTACTTAAAATGTCATTGCATCTAAAGTACCATGCTACATCTCTTAAGTGTAATAATTTGCAATTTTATTTATGCATAAAAGTCATCCTCAGTAGTGATCTCTGGATTTGTCTTCTGGGAGTCAATAACAGAATATCAACATTGTAGGAAATGTTTTTAACACTCCATAATCTGCAGATGATTTCTTGTAGGTGGTCTGAACATCTCTTTAAAGGACATATGTGAAAGAAGGAAGTTGATTGCATGGAAAATCAGTACAATTGCAAAGTGCTGTGGTTACCCGGCAGAGTATCACATCCAAGTTTTGAAAGTGCATTGTCATCTATAATAAAAAGCCCAAGTGTAAGATTTTTGAACTAGCAAGTAAATTTACAAAACACTTGTTTCAATTTGAACCTCTATAAGAACAATGAAATTTCATAGTAAACAACATTTTGGACATGCTTATGCTAAAATAGTGATTGATTTACACACAGTGACTCACCTATAATGCCATCAGATTTTAGAAGGCTAGAGACTCTTATGTTCAAAACAGCCTAGACAACATAGAAAGATCCTGTTTCTATCTATAATATGTTTGCTTATACAATATCCACATTTGATTGTCAGTTTTTTCTTTCTCCTGGAAAGCCTGTATAAATGCAATAGCCTAGCTATGCCTCAGAAGATATTCAGCGGCAGGCCTACTGACCATAGTGGGTTTGTGACCTAGACATGGCCTTGTCCATTTGTAGACTCAATCACAATCCCATTTTCACTCTTCGTTTCAATCAGAATCCTCCACCAAGTGATATGAGATGAGGCATACCTACCAGCTTCATTTTGAATGATGGGCTCAATCACTTTGTTCCTGGCAGACACGAAAAAAAGCCCTCAAATGCAGCAGTAGCCGCTCAGAGCAGTAGAATGAGAACAGTCATACCTGTTATAGGGCCAATCAGATGCTAAGCCTGTCCTTACCCTGGGAGGCTGGCCTGCTGCCCTCTGCTGCACTGCAGACTTCGGTCCTATAATTACGCTCTAGTCCATGTTAGCTGTTTACCTAAAAACAGTTTTGCCTCATAAATGACTTACAGGATAGCTTGTCTATTCTATTCATCCCTATGGCATAGACGTGCTGATGTTGGATACAAAACAGATCCCCAAATAGCTGTGAAACATTGCTTTATTTTTGCTGGACTTTGACCCACAGTCAGCACTGCTAACATCCCTACATGACTTCCCTCCCACACATAAAAATCCAGGACAATATGCACAGACCTCAGCATCGGCTGTAATTCCTACATCCACCTAAAATTCTATTTCATCTTATTTGTGACCCAAGGAAACTGTGACCTGCTCAGGGACTCATTGAATGACACAGTAAAAACCCTGACAAAGACTCAGAGAAAGCCTTATCTCCTCATGCACTTGGTATCCTGCCTGTAACCTCTTAAGCCTTTCCTCCACTAATCCCATTGACCTAGGTTCTGTAGACAGTCCAGTATGCCAAGTCCCTAGACAAACCCCATGTTTTCTTAAGTTCTTAGAAACAGACAGGCCAAGAAGATTCTATTATGGGCTCAGTAGAAAGAACACGACCTAGTTTAACTCCTATACAACTGAGATTACAGAGCTAACCCATTAGCCTGTGAATGTATGACAAAGGGACCTTGACTTTGAGATGCAAAGACATGAACAACACAAAAAAAAATACAAGAAAATATGACATCACCAATAGAAACCATGGAGTTTCAGGCAGTGAACTCAAAGGAAGGAATATCTAAAAATCACCTGACAAAGAATTCAAAATATTTGTCTATAAGAATCTATTTAAGGTGCAAAAGGAAAAAAGATAAATAACTAAATGAAGTACAATGGAGTGGACATAATGAGTAGTTTAAGAAATTTAAAAAAATATCTAAAAAGAAATTCTAGAGTTGAATAGTATAATAATGTAAGTACAAAAGGCACCTCAGTGCTTCCACAGCAGACTAAACAATATAGAAAAGGAACCTGCAAACTTTTAGCCATGTTACTTGAAATTAACTAATTAGAGGAAGAAAAAATACAAATCAACAAAATTAGATGAAGCAAGGTAATAAGAGACCTACAAGATGCTATGATAGGAATAAATGCATAAATTATGAGATTGAAAACAACATGAGAAAAGAGTAGAACCTTAGAGAAACTCTGATTGAAAACATTTGTCAAATCTTAGGAAAGACATCTATGTTAATAAATTAAATCTACTTGAAGCAATCATTACTTTAGCCAAAAGAAGAAAATGTAAGGCATATTTTAGCCAAAATGTTAAGATCCAGGCACAAGCAAAAGAATCTTGTAGAACAGTATCTCAAAATGCCAAGGAAGAAAATCAATCTATCAATCATCAATCAATTGTGCTTAATTTAACCAAGCTATTCTTCAGAAAGGAAAAAAAATGCAATATTCAAAATCTCAAATGTCTTCTGACAAGAGTCAGAAAAATTCTTAAATTTAAGCAAAAATGTGGTAAGTAACATGAAAACATATAAAATTTTAAAACTGACTGGTAAAGGTACATATATAGTCTAATTCAGAATATTTTAATAATAACTGGTGATGTGCACATCAATTTTATATCTAATATCAAGGTTAAAAATTGCTACTATATGCAATAATTTTTGATAAATACATAACACAAATAGATGAAACTGTGATATCAACAGCATAATATCAGTAGTAAATGTGGGCTGAAGAAATGATTTACTCACTAAGAATGTTTACTGTCCTTGCAGAGGACCCAGATTAGTTCCCAGAACCCACAGGGTGGTAAATAACAGAAAAGTTTGATAGCCTAGTTTCATCAATAGATAGACACCTAGAATGCTAAGGACAAACAAATCCAGAATATGTAGGAGGAGGCTGCTTGTTCATCCCAGCCACCCATAAACAAAATAACCACACAGAAACTATATTAATTAAAACACTGCTTGGCCCATTAGCTCTAGCTTCTTATTGGGTAACTTTTACATCTTATTTTAACCCATTTCTATTAATCTGTATATCACCGTGAGGTCGTGGCCTACCAGCAAAGTTTCAGCACATCTGTCTCTGGTGGCGGCTCCATGGCGGCTCTCTGACTCCACCCTTCTCTTCCCATGCTATAGGCCAAGCCAGTTCCTTTATTCATTAGCCAATAAAAGCAACACATAGACAGAAGGACCTCTCACACCAAGAAAATGCTATCTATCAGTAATAGAACACACACTCTTCTCAGGGATAGGTAGAGCGATCTCCAGGACAGACCACAATGCCAAACTAAACAAATTTAAACCTGGAACCCCATCATATATCTTTCTAGTCATATTGCTATGAAACAATTCCTGATGTTGCAAGATTCATGTTTTTAAATTTTTCCTTTTTGTTGAAAAAATTCCTTAGTCATTGCACTTAAAGCCTTTGGCAACAAATATTCTTAGCTTTTCTTTTCCTTGGGCTGACTTTCTTGATCTTTCATTCTGGAAGACCATCTTAATGGGAAGTAGAATTCCAAGTAGATTGTTCTTTCTCAGTACTGCGCAACATAGTACTTCCTCTGAGCACTGTGGTCTGTGATGACTCTAATATTCCCCTCTGTAGGCAAGGTCCTAGTTTCTTTCTGATGCCATTCAAGATCTTTGCTTTTAACCAGAAGTTTGTGGATTTCTGTCAATTAATCCTGTGTTTCGTTCATTAAATTTCTTCTATCTATAGTTTATGCAGTTTTTTTTCAAATTTGATGTGTATTCTAACCACTGTCTCTTGGAATATATTTTTGATCCCACTTGTTCTTTTCTGGAATTCTAAAGATATAAATACTAGATCAGGATAATACTAGCATAATCTTATATATCATTCAAGTGATACAAACTGTTTACAAAGAATGTGGAAACAACTGATTGTCCAAAAGAAGGAAATATAAATGGTATTTATTATACTTCTTCATCAGGGTAAATTTCTTTGTCTTTACCCCATTTTCCAGTAATATGTAATATCTCGGGAAATATATATATATATATATATTTCCCTGAATGCACACAGCTAATTAATTAACATGAACTCAAATAGCTCACATCACTTTTATAATCTGCTATTTCTACAGGTTTTGGAATCATGAGATTTTTGCATTATTTCCTATTCCATATCACAATCATCTTCAGTCCTTTAACCTTGGAAGCCAAATACAGGACAACCACCTCCATTTGGGATGGATTCACCATCTCTTTATCTTGCTACAGTCTGATCTTCTTCAAGTCTGTCTCGGGGAATTGACTGCACACTTCCATGGACTGATACTGTCAGATTCAAGCCCTGCCACTGCTCCCCACAGTGAGCAGCTGACTAGAATGTTTTCCTCCCAAAATGCTGACTGTGGTTCTTGACATCTGCTATGCTACTGTGTTCCTGACAGAAGTGTAAACTCAAGGAAGGGCAAAGCTGTTTTTCTTTTTTAATCTCTCTATTTTTATGCAATACTTTAAATCTGAAACAACAAAAAAGACTGTGCAATCTCTGTGCAGAACTTTCACTAATGTTTACAACTAAATGCACTTTTAGCTCTTAAAATATACAAAAAGTATATTGTGTGGATTATAAAAGACTAGTTTAATTTTCTTATAAACAAAAGCCTCAGATTCTTGATGTATATATCTTATGTGAAAATTTATAATAAATCACTTATATATGTTATAAAATCAGATCCTCCATTCTGTGTCCTTGACTCTACTTCTTATCATAAACAGGGAATCTGAATATCAGGCTCAACTTATAGCACTTCCATCACTACACTCATAACGTACACACCGTCTTAGATTGGTTTCTGTTGCTCTGATAAAATACTACCCAAAATCTACTTATTTGCTTTATACTTGCATGTTCTTACAGAGTGAAAACAAAGCAAGAACTTAATGCTGGAACTTGAAACAGAGATCAAGGAGAAATGCTGCTTAATGGACTTTTCTTCTTCCTTTCATATACAGAAGTTCACATGACTGGGGATAGCACAACTCATGATGGGATGGGCCCTCACACATCAATTATTAACCAAGAAAATTCTCTACAGGTTAATATCATGGAATCAACTTCAGGTAATTCTAGTTTTTGTCAAATTGATAAGAAATAATCTCTATCATCTATCTGTCAACCTATCTATTTTTCTATCTATCTATCTATCTATCTATCTATCTATCTATCTCTCTATCATGTATCTATAAATCTCTTATCATTATTACCACCATTACTATACTACCTCCACCACCACCATCATCATCATTATCACCATCATCATCATCACCAGGCATCACTTGACATTTTGAGCTTTAATGTTGTCTTGATACAGAATATCAGTTTAAACTGAACAGAATACTGAAATTCATGCATTTTAGTATATTTACTAAATGTTTAAGTGTATATGGCTCCAGACAAGAGCAAGTTCTTACAGGTGCCTTAGAGAAGCTGTAGCTATGAAAGAGTAAAATAAAAATAAATTACAATTAAATATCATCTGAATCAATAGGAGTTCACAAATTTAAACCAATATTTGTTAATTTGATTATATGAGAATTTCCTAATAAATCTATTTAACAATTAAAAATGATCCCATGTCCAATGTAGGTCACAGAAATCAATGCACTGTATTTGGTTTATTTACTCTTTGCTCTTTGGGGGCCTGCCACCCAATTCCCCCACAAAATACAAGGAGAATTATTCTGATTTATGAATGCCCAGCCTTACTTTGGCTTGGTTCTAGACAGCTTTTCTTAACTTAAAATATCCCATCTACCTTATGCCTTTGGGATTTTGCCTTTCTCTATTCTATATACCTTTCTTTCTTTACTTCTTACTCCATGGCTGACTGTGTGGCTAGGAGCTGGTCCCTGGTGAGCTCTCTCCTCATTTTCTCACCCTCTCTTGTTGTTATTGTTGTTGTTGTTTAGAAAAGAAGGGCTTAGAAAGGTTATATGAATCTCTAGCGACTTGTCCCTTAAAAATGTCTTATACACTTAATCAGGCCTTATCCTAAATTATTTAATTGTATAATTCAATATTATTAACCTCCTTTTTTCTGCATACCACAAAGCCACCTCTAAGAACCACATGTTTAAAGGAAGACTTTATTGTTTACGCAAAGCCTCTTACCTTATCATTTTTGCTATGTCGGTAAATTTCATAAACATTCTCTGTGGATCAAAAAACTTATTCTGTGTTTACTTTTTATAAACTTCTCACATGTACTAGGTTATTTTGTATATTATTTCAAGACACCTAGAATCGGTATTATAAATAAGTATTAGAGCTGATTAAATTTTCCTTTACTTTATACTTTGTGATGATTGGGTTTTTAAAATTATTTTCTTTTATTTTCATTGGTGTTTTGCTTCCATGTACATCTGTGTGAGGGCATCAGAAGCCCTGGAACTAGAGTTACAGGCAAGTGTGAGAAGCGATGTCGGTGCTAGGAAGTGAACCCGGATCCTCTGGAAGAGCAGCCAGTGCTCTCAATCACTGAGTCATCTCTCCAGCCCAGTGATGATCATTTTGAAAACTACCAACATGACAGCATCTAGAATCCCCAGGAAGAGGAGCCTCTGAGCATGCCTGTAGGGATTTATCTTTTTAAATTTTTTAAATTGAAATATAATTACATCATGTCCCCCCTTCCATTTTCTCTCTAATCACACATGTACTTTCCTTGAATCCTCCCAAATTTATGGCTTCATTTTCTTTGCTGTTGTACACACACACACACACACACACACACACACACACACACACGTCTCTTTTGTGTTATCTGTGAGTATATCATATTAAGGCTGACCATTTTGTATAGTATAACAAGTTAGGAGGTTCATTCCTCGGGAAGACAGTGTCTCTTGCTCTCAGCATTCCTTTTTGCCTGTAGACTTTTGTCTCAGGTTGTTGGATGATCTAACAGTGTGGGCCCTCCCCTGACCGGCATCCTGAACTGTACAGAGAAAGCTAGGGAGCTGAGCAGCCGCAGACATTTCAAGGCTCTCTTTTTCTGACTGTGACCCTTTTCTTCAAGATTCTGTTTCCTTCCTGTTCCCACCTTGGATTGAGAGCTGAAATAATTCCTCTCTTCCTTGGTCTGATTTTGGCAGTGTTTTATCACAGCAACAGGAAAAGAAACTACAATATATTCCAAATGGCCAAGGATAGACAGTATTAAAACAACAGGCTGCATATACACACTGTCCATTGCATTAGCAAGCCGCAGTAACAATACAGCAGTGATACCTGATTCAGGAAAACAAACACTATTTTTCTGTGTTACTTTGTCAAATGCTTTCTTAATTTTCTGCTTGCTAATACTCACTCTTTGTAGATATGTATAGGTATGTATGTAAATTACATTAACTGTTGAAATTGGTGCATCAATTTAGTTCCTCTTCTCTCAATTTCTTTATCTTCTTCATGAAAAAAAAGAAAAGAAAGAAAACAACCAAACTATAGCTGTGACTCATCAGGTGAGTCTTGAACCTACATTCATTTGAACCATCAATGACAATTAAAAATTTATCTGAAACACAGGAAGGGAAAGATAAATGTTCACAATCAGTTCACTTTGGAGCTTTTCTAAATGAACAAAAAAGGAAATTGAGAATATCAGTTACTCACAAGACTGGAAACTCAGAAAAAAACTGTAGATATACTTCCTCTTACAGCAGAGGCAACGAGTCAGCTGTATTCAAACATACTGAGAAGCCCTGCGATAGTATATATGTTTATACATGTATGCATACACAAAAGTTAATTTTAAAAAAGAGGTCATGAATTTGAAAGAGAGCCAGGATACAAAGGAAGAGAAAAATGATCTAGTTAAAGGAGAAAGAAAATGATCCATCCCACTGTTCTAAGCAGCTCCTGTGACCCTATTCTGTGTAGCATTAATATGACATGTCATGTGCACAACACATTTTTTTTCTTCATTTTTCGAGACTGGGTTTCTCTGAATAGCCCTTGCTGTCCTGGAACTCACTCTGTAAACCAGGCCGGCCTGAAACTCAGAGATCTGCCTGTCTCTGCCTCACAAGTGCTGGGATTAAAGGTATACACCACCACTGGCCAGCAACATAACACATTTTTATACGATAAGTATCACCACATGAAAAGCAGCAGCTTTGCCTTAAGGCCACATTTCGGCATCTAGACGTTTGAATGCTAAAGTTCTCCTCACACCTTTACTAGCTTGCTTATTTCAACAAGTCTAATCTGTGCCTAAGGGGCTAACTGTGAGCGTTTTCACAGCATGGTTGTCTGCTCCAAATTCTCTACATAAAAATTTCCATTAATCTAACTCAGAAGGATTTTCCACAAAACAGATTAACGGACTGGAAATTCACGGTGCATTAATTCCAGGTCGTTCTGCTCTGCAAACCTGCCTTTGTTCCAGGGACACTAGTTGGGGGATGTGTTCTCCTGTGCTCAGGTCATCCCAAAGGTTTGCAATGGAGTAACTGAAGGCCAAATAAATATCATTTGTAATTTTGCGTAGAGTTCTAGACAGTGCTGACCTCAAGGTCCTGCTTCTGCACAATTCAGGAAGGAACAAAGAAAACTTACCTTTTTGGTTTACATGGGTAATGATTCCTCAATTTACTGAGTGCTTTCACACCAATAAGATGTAATGTACATCAAAAGTGAAATATGTAGCAGGGTTTTATTTCTAATTAATTTGAATTTTCTGTATTTCAAGTGTATATTAAAGTATTTTCTTATTTTTGAGATTATAATATAATTACATTTCTCTCTTCCCTTTTCTCTCTTCAAATCTTTCCTTGCTGTCATTTAAATTCACGGGCTCCTTTTTCATTAATAGAGGAAAAACAAAATATTGCGTAAGTGTTTCAGAGTGAGGCTGAAAGGTCAAATTTCAAGAATTTGTGCTGAGAAAATCAACAAAATAAACCTAGAATTTAGCTGAGCTACAATTAAATAAGCAAAAGAAGACTAGATTTAAAATGAGATATATAACCTGAGTTTAAAGAAATAAGATAAGTTTATGTGTCTTTTTGGTTTGCTTGTTTTGGCTTTTTTGTTTTATTTTTGCTTTTTTGGTGATGGTGTGTGTATCTGTGTTTGATTTTTTTCTACAATACTGAGAGTGGATACCTAGAAAAAATAAATAAGTTTATTAAATCCGCTTTTTTAATCACATGATTTTTCCATTTAAATGGTCTTAAGTGAGGATGGAAAGATGACTCATTTGGCTGCATAAGCATGCAGACCTGATAATTTGGAGTTGGGAAGATTGCTCGTGCTCACAGGTTTCTCCCTCAGCTCTGGGTTCACTGAGAGACACTGTCTCAAAGCAATAAGAAATGGAGCGATCAAGCAAGAAAGCTATACCAGGTACATGCACCTGAACACAAGCACGCACCCTCACATGTACCTACACCGTACATTCAGACATTGCACTCACACATGTACACACATAATCTCAATTGAAAAATATTAATGTGAGAAAATAAGTAAATGAATAACATATGCATATATTCCTGCCAGAGGAATATTA
>LOJH01044451.1:1564-13788 GCA_001685095.1 Ellobius talpinus | reverse complement strand
CTTCTTCTTGGTTTCCTAGGGTGTCTTTGAGGGATTTATTCATTTCTTCATTCTTTTTGTTATTCTTTCATCCATTTATTTAAGGGTGTTTTTCAGTTCCTGTTTGAGGGATTCTATCATTTTCATAATGTTATGTTTAAAGTCTATTTCTTCTACGTCTTCTGGATCAGTGTGTTTAAGTCTTCCTGTTATATGTTCACTGAATTCTGGTGTTATGTTGTTTTTCAGATTTTTGGAGGAATTCTTGTATTGGTTCCTGCCCATCTCTTCCTTCAGATGCCCTCCTGAAGGATGGATCTTCTGGTATAGGATCTAGGCTGCTTGTTGGCCAGAGACCTCACAGGCAAAAGGGCATGCTTGCTCAATGCAGGTTCAGTGAGACAAAGAAAGTCCTGCAGTAGTTGCCCTCACCACTTTGTCCCCAGACCCTGAGCCCCTAAGCAGGCTGAGTATCCTATGACCTTGCCGATGGAAAGCGATGCTTGGAGGGCAAGCTGAGCTCCCTTTCTGGGGCATCCAGCTTGCTGCCAGTTGGGCACACACTCACACTTCCAGAAGGACGAATCTTCTGGTACAGGATTCAGGCCACTTGCTGGCCAGGGAGCATACAGACACTTGCTGGTTGCAGGCTCAGTGGGACAAAGCAAGTCCTGCAGCATTTCCCTCACCAATTTGACATCACACCCTCAGCCCCGAAGCAGGCTGAGTTGGGAACCCTCTGACCCCGCAGATGGAGAGGGGCATTTGAGGGGATAGCTGGGATGGGATAAGAAGTGTAATGTAGCAGCCAAGGGGAAGCCATGCTGAATGGCCAGAGTTTAGGGGAATGGGTTTGCATGAGCTCCCCTTTCCGGGTCCTTCTCTTTTAATCTATAATACTTACATTGTCAATAATAGTTTGCACTTTTACTTTTATGTCTCATTTTTCCTTCTGTAGATTCTATATATGATAGAAAGCATGCAAGACTTGTTCTGTAAGGCTAACATTTTATTTACCTGATACCCTCAGTCCCATATATTTTTTGAAAATAAAATAATTTTATTATACTTTATGACTGACTAAAATTATATTATGTATTTATGCTGTTTATATATTATTTGAAAACAGTGACTAGTACAGCAAGAAAAGAGGGTATATTTCTACAGTAAACTGCCTTTTAATCTTTAGGAACATATCCAAAAGCAAAATAGCTGGAGCATACAGACATCTAACAATAATGATTTTAGAAACCTCCATATTGATTTCAATAGTGACACACAATTTTTGGATATTTCTACCACTTATGAGTAAAGGGGTTCCTTCACACACAGTTTCCCTCCTCCAACCTCACTATCATTATTCTTTTCTTGATGATAGACATTCTTACAAAAGTGAGAGATTTCACCTATAACTTTTTATTTGCATTTCTTATATTACTAGTGTCTATGAGCTATATAATCTATGTATTTGTAACTGTATTCAGGAATAAATCTAGTTTTAACATCATAGATTTCTATTTTCATCCAGGGTTTTGCTGTTCTGGTTCACATTATATAAGACAGCCTGGCCTTCACATCACAGATATTTGCCTGTCTTTACCTATAAGTACTTGGATTAAAGGCATGTACCACCACATCCATCTCCATCTTTGTTGCTTTATTTTGTTGAGTTTAGTTTCCAATAACTTTATTAATATTTTTGCAACAATATATATTAAAGACTTTGGCATACGGATTAATTTTATATTATATTTTTATCTGAATTGGATATCAGAATAATATACATTTTGTAGACTGAGTTTGTAAATGTGCTTTCCTTTGTTAAAATTTGTGGGTAATTTGCAGTGTATTGGTTAATCCATAAATGTCTGGTAGACTTAACAGTGAATTCTTCTATTCCAGTCCTAGACTTTTCTTTTTCCTTAGAATATTGAAAAGTTCTTGTTTTAATTGTTATGTTTATTATTGTCTCATATTGTCATTGGGAGAAATTAATGTATACTTAGATTATGTCAAAGTATTAATCAGGAATTATAGCAGTCTGGAGGAACTAGGACTATGCTACAAATAAAATGGCAAAAAAGTTTTTGCAGATGTTCATTTTTGTTCATATCATAAAATTAGTATTTTCTCTTATGTTATCCAGTTAAAACCAATGTAATCATAATCATATTAGCTTTTTGCAGAGCTTGGGATTGAATTCAGTGCCATAAACATGCTAGATAACCACATCACCACTATTCTACACCCTCTGCCACATCATGAGTTATTTAAGACAGAAAAATTTGTAGCTACAGTCCAAAAGATATTATAAAAGCTAAAAACAGTCAGGAGGCAGAGGCAGGTGAATCCCTGTGAGATCAAGGCCAGCCTGGTCTACAAGAGCTAATTCCAGGACAGCTAGGGAAACTCTGTATCAAAAAACAAGCAAACAAGAAAAAAAAACAAGATAAAATCAGAAAAATTCACATTTAGGGAGTAATTCATCATATTGTTACAGGGTGTTAAATGGAAGGCCTGAGAATGAATGTGAATGGCTTCTCTAAGCAAAAAGTAATATCTAAGTTCTGTAATCACAAGGTACTAACTCCTGACAACCATATTGGAAGTTCATTCTCCTTTGTGATTTTCATAAATGAACACAGCTAACACAAATACTGACTTCAGCATTGTAAAATGGAATCAAATCTGACTCATAATTCTGGCATATAGAAGCTTTCTGGTGATATATTTTTATGCTGCATTGTTTTTGTTATATTTTATGGAATTATCACAAATAAACATACATTTTCTAAATCAATTTTTCTGAAAATGTTTTCTGAGAAGTATGGGATGTGATAGAAATTTCAAAGACCCTCAAGATCAAAACTGTTTTCATACTATTAGTTTTATTTCATTTTTGACTGAGTTGGTGTTTGAAACCCTAGAATAGAAACAGCACTGAATATATATTTTGGTGCATTAGACATTGGTATTCATACATATTTATAAGAAAAAGAATCTGAATAAACACTTTAGTTTTAGAATTTATTTGATCAATGAGTAAAAGTATTCATTTTGTGAAATCTTCACTGTGTAATACATGTATTCTTTTTAATTTTTTTAACTACTGAAACCAGACTGCTGTGTAGTTGCTAATGGTACATTTGCAAGCTTAAATAGTCACTAAAATATTATTTTTGTTATTGTTGTTTTAAAAATAACTGACAAAAAATTATGGCCATCAATTTATGGATGCCAGCTGGTATTTCTTAGAACTGAGCAAAGTCAACTTGCATATTGAAGGGAAAAACTTAATTTATTTGTTAGCAATGAGAAAATTTGAGCTGTCAAGTAAGAATTGTACTTAGGAAAAATTTGTATCCATCACTGTAGTCTTGACAGCTTCTCAACATCCAAGGAGTTCACTAATGAGCTGATAATAACAATTCTGAATATCTCTGTCTTTGATATTGTACCATGACATATCAATATTTGACTGTTTTGCATAACTCATTCAACCAATATTTTGATATGTGAGATAATATGTGTATAAAAGTACTACTTAAATCTGTAAAATAAACCAATGGCTTTTAATATAGCTATCTGTATCATTTCAAATTCCATATAGTAAGCAGCTTTTAAGGAACTCTTAAGGAGTTTTGATCTAATATCAAAGATGAACAGACACATTTATCTGAAATTGGTCATTATATTTCTTCTAGCCATTCATAAATAAAAATCTTTGATGTCATATTTTTCCATATACTTCAAACAAAGAACATGGCCCAAGAGAATGCTTGTAGAAGCAAGTATACAAATCCAGCAAAAATGTATTAAGCAGTCATAACGACTTATGCAAACTACAGTACATTGTTAGCTTTCTTCCTACTTTTTATACAGAGATTTTCTTAATTTGTAATATTTATGGGGGATAGTTCATTTATGATTTTAAATTAATTTAAAATGAAGATTTGCTTTTATAGATTTACTTTCTAATATAATGTTTGTTGAAATTGGTGTACAACTAAGAAATTTCATTTAACTTCCCAATATATTTTCAGATTCTTTATGTATATGAGTGCTTTGCTTATATGTATGTTTGTGCACCTTCTGTGTACCTGATGGCCAGCGAAGCTAGAAGATGGAGGCTGAAAAACATGGAACTTGAGTTAAAGATAATTGTGATACCCCAGTGCCAGGCCATCTAGAAAGGAAGCTAATTCTCTTAACCACTATCAATCTATAATCTCAAGTTCATCAATAATTAGAAAATTATAATGGGGTGTAGAGACTTAAAAAATTTGAGAAGTACTTGAATAGACTATAAATTGAATGGTAAGATTTAAACCCAATTTATAACTTAAATAAGCAAGGAGTCACTTAGCAAATATTAATATAATTACTTCCACATGCTAAATGATACCACAAAGAATTTTTAAATCTCCATTAGGTAATGTAAGACAAATTTTTATTTTTTCTTTTAAATTTTGTTTTGGAGTAGAGAGACTTGTAAAATATGAGTATAAGGCATTCAGAAGTCTTGTTTAAATTTATATGAGTGACAATGTAATCAGTGAGTTCATTAATAATGAATGGTTTCTACTTGAGTTGCATAACTTGGGAATTTTATTTTAATTAAATATTTAATTAATTAATTTTTGATATATTGAAATCCTTTTCAAATCAATCATATTCTTAGAGAATATGAGGAGGTATAATAAACTTCATTCACTTAAGTGCCTGCACTTTAGACTCATCATTTAAAACTTATGTTCCAGAATCACAGTTATACCATACTCAGTTTTTCCTAGGAAGGAGATAGCAATGAGATTTTTATAAGGAATGGGGGTTTTGAAAGTGTTGGTTGTTTTTATATTTTCCCATTTTCTGTCTCTTCTTTCCTCTTTCTTTTCTGTTTCTTTCCTCTACCCCTTCTTTCTTCCTTCTTTTCTCTTTATTATCTGTTTTTTCCGTTTTTTTAGTACTGGGAATTTCAGAAACAGGGGCTTTATTTTTGTAAACATTTACCTGTCTGCATTGATCGATTATCCCAGCTAGATTGGCTGACTCTATTTTAAAGCCCAAAGAGCATCAAACTTCGTGATTTTTAGTATTGTTTTTCTTTTGTGTTTGTATGTATACTACCAAAGTAAGATTGTCTCCATTTACAGTAAAGAGAGACTTCTTTGATGATGGGTGGCAGTTGTACTTATCTGTGAATATAAGAATAAGATTTGTAATTTAACCTCATAAGCACTTTGAAATTGATTACGTTTCCAGCATCAGACATAATTTTTGTCTTATTGGGTGGGCCTTAAATCAGCTTAGATAGCTGTTAGTTATCCCATAAGGGGTTTCTTGCAGAAAGAAAAATGGGAAAATATTTCCAGGCAACAATCATTTCAATTCTAAGTGCACAATAATGCTTAAGTTATTTCTACATAGAAACTCTTATAAACTGCATGTGACCATGAGGGTGGGTTCTATATCTAAAAGGCATAGAATCTAGTATTATTTATGACTGATTGCCTAGACATCAGCAGGCAATAAAATACATTTGATATCTCCCCTAATGATGAGTAATTGTCTGGAAAGTGAAGAATTTGGAATAATCATTCTGGGGAATTTGGATGAAGTCTGTCCCTTCAGATATCAAAAAGGTCACCATGTTGTTAGCAACCTTCACTCTCAGCTTTCCGAATGTAATGCAGTTATTTAAATTGTATCTGCTCCAATGAGGAGACAACCCTGTGTGATTAACACCACTTGTTCTCTTAGTGCTTCTCTGTAAGTACAAGGACCTCTGTCCCATCCCACAACCACTGACTTGTGGGAGCTACTTATTGTACCTTTATGCATATCCTGCCATGCTGGTAATTGTAATCATAACTGTTGAGGTTTTTTAGATGTCACAACTGGTTAGGACTGTTTGTTTTCCTCCCTTGGCATTTTCTGGAAGCTTGGAAGCTAGACCACAGAATAAAGCCTTTCAGGTCATATTCAATATGAATCATGCAAGTACTGATTAAGTAGCACATTGGTGTACCATCTCATTGTCAATAGTGGCCTACCCTCAAGATCTGAGAACATCTAAGGGCTACATTAATAATCTATATTGTTTTGGAAGTTGATTAGACTATGCTGGCCTGTGGCTTTGTTTCATTTTTGGTATCATTGACCACTGTCCATGAGATGAGAGGGAGCTGAAGCAAATGAGCAGGGATGGGTGGCTTGTGATTCAAATGAGACAACTTTGCAGGGAGATGGTTAAGTGTTACAACTCCACATTATTCCAGGAAGGAAATTGAATATAATGGTGAGAGACAGTGGCTGGATCATCACCTAATTGGGATTAAAAGGAATGCTCCTATCATATGGTTTTTAGTATCTGCAGAAAAGATGACATCTAGCAAGAATCCATGACAAGTTTCAAACTAAAGATAAATCAGGCAACTTGCTTAGAGACATTTTTCAGATAAGGTCAGTCCTCCAGGCCCAAGGACATGCTTTCAGATAAGGGAAAGTAGAGTTAGGATGTTTGTTGCAAGGAAAGATAGGCTGCATGTTTGTCCTGGCTGCCCTGGCTAGCTTAGTCCTGAAATAACCACACAGAAATTGTATTAATTAAAACACTGCTAGGCCCATTAGCATTAGCTTCTTATTGGCTAAATCTTATATTAATTAAATCCATTTATATTAATCTATATATCACCACTTGGCAGTGGCTTACCAGGTAAAATTCCTAGCCTCTGTCTCCGGTGGATCTATGGCATCTCTCTGACTCGGCTTCCTTTCTCCCAGTATGCCATTTACTTTTACCTGCCTAAGTTCTGCCCTATCAACAGGCCTAGGCAGTTTCTTCATTCATCAACTAAGACAAGCAACACACAGAGGGGACTCCCACATCACCTCCTCTTTTCTGTTTAAACCAAAAAGGAAGGTTTTAATTTTACATAGTAAAATTACATATAATAGGTTTCAAGCAAGAATTACAGTTACAGTAATTCTATTTACTTTATCTTTTAACATAACTAATGGAAACTATAACTATTTAACTATCTATCTATTCTTCAGCTCCATCAAAGAGTCCAGAAGGATATAATATTACCTAAGTAAACAGTAAGTATATTATAAGTATATAATATTACCTAAGTAAGCAGGAAGTATATCCTTCTGTGGAGGGATGGAGTCTCCATGTTGTTGAACTTTTGGAAAAAGCTGATAGTTTATGATAGGCTGGAACTTCAACAAGTCAGGAAGGCCTTTCAGCATTGACCAGTCATTTGAAATGAGATTTCTCCTGCCTAGTACTTGATTTCTCTGAGTCTATGATTCTTATGTGAGGCATTGTCAGCCAAAGTGCCTTAATTTCCCTTAAGAATATGTATGTCTATCTCTGTGTGTATTTGTGTGTTATGTATAATTTTAAGTAAATATAAAATATGATCACTTGAGGCTTTATCAAACATCCTTGTCATTTTTTATCCCTTGTTCTTCTATTTTCTCCTTCATTGATGAATCTCCTCTGCAGGTACACTCCCTTGGCTGATATTCGTTTTCTCACTTCTTGTCACCTATATCCTGATATGCCCCCTCACAAAACCCCTCCCCATCAGTTCTTCATTATATCTTCTTAATTGGTGTTATTGTTTGTTGTATACTCACATCTAAGAATTTGGAATAAATGGAGACTATCACAGAAAGCCACAAGAGGAGATAATGCAAAGACCAAGAGATGAAGTTACTCTGGTTTAAATGAGAATGCCATCAACAGGCTCACAGTTGAATACTTTATTCCAAGTTGGTAGAACTCTTTTTGAAAGATTAACAGACACCTAGTTGGAGGATGTATATGAGAAGAAACAAGATTTGGGGTTTCAAAAGACTCTTAGAACCTCAATTCCTGGTTCTCTCTCTCTCTCTCTGACTTTTTATTCCAGCATCATGCACGCTAACTCTGAAATTTTCAACAAAATTAAATGCTTTATTTATAACTTAACTTAATTTTGGTGTTTGATCACAGCAATAGAAAAGCAACTAAGACAGGATAAAACCCCAGTGGTCACATAATATATCACATCTACAGCACCTATGACTCAGGGAACACCATGGAAGAGGGGAGAGAATGATTGTCAGACCCAGAATATCAGGAAGTCCTTTGTGAAATTTTCTTCTAGAAATAGCTTTAAAAACAAGAAATGTGAGAGGGCATGTTAGGTGGACAGTTCAATGAGCAGCCAAGGGCCTGTGCACATATCACATGCATCTCCAGAGATTAAAAGGGCCACACTTGTTGTGCCATGCCAATTACCACTGCTGTGTGGAATTCTTTATATTAAGGTGTTTGTCCTTTTCTAGGCTTTTAGGGTACACCTCATAATGGAGGGTGCTAGACTTTGTGAGAGCTACCCCAACAGAATGGGATATTGGAAGTTCATAGAGTGGCAGCTCACAGTGGTCTATCCAAGTTAACAGTCCAGTAAACCTGATCCTCATTCTAAGCTCTATGAGAGGAGGTGTATGGATCTGTAGCTGGCCCAGTTGTGAAACCACTAGGGTTGCTTGGAGAGCCTGTGACCCTTCTCACTGTACCTATACTCCACTTTAATATGTTGATGTAAACACTGCTCTTGCTTCAAAGAAAGTATTAGTGATTGGAGCTCCATATGAGTTACTGTGGCCCAGGATAAGAGATTCAGCTCACCCAAAATTTTATGTTTAATATAGTAACAATTGGGTGAAGTGTTTAAAATAACAGAACAAAGTCAAAAATCAAGAAATACAATTTAAATACTTTGAAGCAAAAAAATTATACGTGAGTCCTCTCTCTCTCTCATCTATCATCTATCTATCTATCATCTATCTGTCTATCTCTCTATCATCTATCTCTATCTATCTGTCAATCTATCTCTCAAACACACACACTTTCACACACACACACATGGCCCTTGCACCATAATAAAGTTGGGCTTCATTGTCATAGTATCCTATTTATTACCTATTCTCTCTGGCCCTAGAGCCTCTTCAGTGCATGCTGGGAGTCTGAATTCGATACTCAACTTTGCTTGACAAGAACCAATTGGCTGCTGAATGGGCTCTTATGAATATTAAATTATTATTTGTGATTGCTTAGTTCTTGTGGTGCCTTTTAAATGAAAAGAATACTATTTGAAGAACCAGGCTTCCTCCATCTTAAGCTTAAATGGCATCTTGTACCAAAACCAAATTAAGTTCATTTCCGTTTATGATTAAACATATTTTTCAATTTGACTATGCCACACCCATAACCTTAACTGCAAATGATTTTGTACTGCCTGTTCCAGGAATGACAATTATCTTTTTGTTTCAAAATTTGTTTATAACCATCTTGCAACATACCTTTGTTTCAGAAGGTTATATGCTCACCTATGTCTACCTTGTTGTGTTGCTATGACTACCTTGATATGCCTGCCTTGAAACCATGTCTTTGTTTCAATATGGACTAACTTGATAATGTTTATTTTCTGCTCTAGTAACCCCTCTTTTTTGTCCACCAAATAACCCACTTGTAAAGCCCTTACCCCTGAGCTATAAAAGCCTTGTCTTCACCCAATGTTGACCTCTTTTACCCTTCCTTACAGGTAGGAAGCTCTGTACAAAAATTAAAAAAAAAATTGCTTTAAAAAAAACCAAACTCTGAAACAATACTAATATCAGTGACCATGTTGATGTGGAAGGAGGACAATTTCAAGGGATGACAAACCTAGACAAAAACTACAGTAAACAAATAAATGCACAGAAAAAGATAAGTAGCCTCCCCAAGGGATGCACTCCTTTATTGATTGTGCAATGCAGAATGTTTAGCCTTGAAACAATATACACACTGTCAACCAAAACATATTCAGCAGGTTGTATCTAATATATTTGTACATACACAGACATACATATACTTGTATATATGTGTGAAATAATAAAGAAAATGAGACTATCAACTTGAAAGTTTGGGAGAATGGAAGAAATTTAGGGAAGAATAGCTTAAAAGGATTATACGGCAAAAGTGATATGGATTATTTTAATGAAAACACACTTTAAACAAAACATTAAAAAAAGAGGTAAAGGACATGAAGTTGTGTGGGGAGGAAAAGTGAAGATCTTGGAGGATTCAGGGGATAAGAAAGAATATGATCAAATATATCACATGATACCCAAATAGTCTTTAAACATAAAAAACAGAGAAATCATCATTTGTAATTTAATTCTTTTCTTTGACATTTGTATTAAATTTGTATCATAAATCATGGAATATTGTGACAGAACTGATCAGGTTGTTTTGAAGAGGATTATGGTAAGATTTCAAACTTTTGGCTGGAAAAGTCACTGACAACTCTGAGTTTAGTGGGCTCTTATGGTAACTTGGAGGATAATGCTGAGATGATAAGCAGATGATGGAAGCCTAATTTGTGACATTTCAGAGAGAAGCAAAAATTTTATCAAAGCTCTTCATATAATACTTTGAATTAATAATATGTGGTTATGCTCATCCTGAGCTGAAGAGTCTTCTGTGATGAACAAGAAAACAGCATCACTGAAATAAAATCTTTGCATTTAATTGTACAGTTGACACTGGTTAGCTGAGGCTAAGGAATCAATTGTGAATAAGAAAAAAAAAGAAGAAATCTTGGAGAATTTTTTCAGTGTCATCACAAAGAAGCTGTGGTCCAGAGCAGCCATGCATAATTTCTTCCTGACAATGAAACTTAATAATGCATAGTAATCATCAATGGGGCACTTGTCTTTTAGGCATAAATGGGTTCCAGAGAGTAGCTGATGCTCAGCATTTTGTGGTAAGGATAGAATTCCTAAAGAGAGGCCATAATAAAGGTGTAGTATCAGTTGTGATGAATAATACCTTATATTGGAGATATCAGTACCATATGGTGAACACCAAAAACGGCAGCAGCTAGGGAATTGAATCAGCCTGAGCCTATGACATGAACTGTGTGTGGTGTGGATGTCAGGACAAGAGAAGTAGAGCTGTCTAGGCTTTTTGGTATAGAGTGAATGGTGAGTGAGGCCAAAATTTTAAGTGCTATTGAGAATTGATATTTCTTTGATTTGATTGTTACTATGTCTTGAATAAGCAAATCAAATTATTTTTTTATTTTATAAGAGTTTAGAGATGAGAGCCTTTAGTCTTTTAATGAAACAATGGATTATCAAAGAGAACATTGACTTAAAATATCTTTTAAGAATATGAGACTTTTGAAGTTATAATATGTTTTAGATTGCAAGAAGTAGCTTTTCTGATGAGACTTTAAGTGATACACTGATTTATGTGTATAGAAATGTGTCATTAGTAGTCATTTAATTTCTATGTCCATATAGTAGAATGATTGTACTAGGTTTTTTCCCCCTGTGGGCTATGAATTATCTAGTCTCAGGTTCTTAGACTTGTTAGTAGTGGCAGACATTAGTTCCTTCCCATGGACAGGACCTTAAACACAGTAAAAATGTGGTTAATTATCTCAAATAACTTCCTTGGCTTGGAGTTTTTTTCTAGTACTTTGTGTAGGGCTGGGTTAGTGGCTTGGTACTGGATAAATCTGGTTCTGGCGTGGAATATCTTGTTTTGTTCATCTACAGTGATTGAATGTTTTGTTGGGAATAGTAGTATGGGCTGAAATCCATGGTCTCTAAATGACTAGGGCCTTCTGGCTTTCATTGTTTCCATTGAGAAGTCAGGTATGATTCTGATAGGTCTGCATTTATATGTTATTTGGACTTGTTCATTTGCAGCTCTTAATATTCTTTCTTTATTCTGTATGTTTAGTATATTGATTATTATGTGGCAAGGGGACTTTTTTGAACCAGTCTATGTGGTGTTCTGCTAGCTTCTTGTATATTCATATGCATATCTTTGTTTAGGTTGGGAAAGTTTTCTTCTTTGATTTTATTGAATCTATTTTTGTGCTTTTGAGTTGGAATTCCTCTATACCCATTATTCTTAGGTTTTGTCCTTTTATAGTATCCCATATTTTCTGGATATTTTATGTTAATCTTTTGTTAGATTTATTGTTTTATTTGACCAGTGCATCTATTTATCTACTGTTTCTTCAGCACTTGAGATCCTCTCTTCTATCTCTTGTATTCTGCTCTTTATACTTGGATTTGTGGTTATTGATCATTTTCTCATATTTTCCATTTTGAGAATTCCCTCAGTTTGTGTTTTCTTTATTGTCTCTATCTCTGTTTTCAAGTCTTTAATAGTTTCTTTCATCAGTTTG
>LOJH01044450.1:0-13788 GCA_001685095.1 Ellobius talpinus | reverse complement strand
GAGAGGAGAGAATAAGGGAGCAGAAGAAAGAGATGTCTCATCTAATGGGTGCATGCTTTTTTTCTTATCATTTTGTGTGCAGCTAGTAGACCCTGGATAGGATGCCCTGCTTGAGCTATTGGCCTTCACCTTTTCCTACAGTCATTCCTGCAGAAATGTCAGTCCACAGCTTCCTTCAGGGTGAAAAAGACTTCCTGTAGACACCAGGCTCCTCCAAACTGGCCTTTAACTCATTAACTTAATTCTGACCGAATATGTATGCTGTGTCTCTGCACTCTCTCTGGGAGCCACTTCTTGGCTAGTGATGGATATTGTCATTCCTAGCTGGCAGATGAGCAAAGTAGATCCCAGAGAAGCTAAACTGCTCTCACCATCCAAAGCAGTCAAGGAGCACTTTAAACACAACCATCACGGACTGCCCCTTGGGTTGGGCTCCAGAGTTCAAGCCTACTCTCTTCAGGGCCAAGCCTGGTGCCTCTCTGACCCTCATCAGTGTGGTCACCTGCCAAGGGGCATGAGAACAACACAGAGCCTAGGTGGAAGAAAGCCTTGCCTTGAAACATGACGCATTGCCTGGCCTGAAGGATCACTGATATGACTTCTGGCAGCATATGATGGAGAGATTGAGAAGGAGCCACAGGATGGCAGGCTCTGTGGAAACCACGTGCTGTTGTGTGGGTAGTGAATGTCCACCAAAGGCCCATGTCCTAGGAGGGGCACTATCAAAAGATGTGGAACCACAGGAGGTGGGCCCTGTGGAAGGTGCTTAAGTGATTGACATGTGCCCTTGAAGAGGGTTGTAGGACTTATTCTCCCACACGTACACCCCTGCTTATTGGTTTCAGATATAATTGTTCACTCTGATACATGTCCTGCTTATTGGTTTCAGATATAATTGTTCACTCTGATACACGGCCCAGCCATAGGTCTTCAACACCGGAGACTCGAATGAATGGGGTCACCTGACTGTAAGCCTGAAGCTCTAGAATCTTAAACCAAACTAAACCCCTACTTCATAAGCAAATTGTGTTAAATGTTCTATTGTGGTAATACAAAGCTGATCAATGTACCACAGTTTTACCTACGGAGACGATAACTTCTGGCCAGAAAGCAGAGATGAACAGGGAGAAGAGAATTTCTAGAAAGGCATCCATAGGGAACCCCAACCCCTTCCCAGCAGACTGCTATGCTCCTAGGCCCTTTCCTCACCCTTCCAGTTCTTAGTTCCCACACTCCACTCCTTGCTCTAGGCAGCCTTCAAAGTGATCCATTGCATTTGAGGATTTGTGGCACAGAGATCAATGACTAATAATACACTTTCTTCATTGTCCAGAATCCAAGCCCAGTTCTCTATGCCAAAGAAGCATGACCCAGCCCCTCCAGGCTCTTCACAAAAGCCACTTGGGGAGCTAGGCATAGCCCCTTCCAGAACCTTCCCACTGATTTCTTTTCTCTAAGCTGTTGCTGCTTATTTGATTGGATTGGATCCTAGCAACAGGATTGTGGCGAGGTGGAGAGATAAACCTAAATCTGGCAACCACAGGTGGAGGTGGACAGAATAAGAGAAGGGTCAAAGCAGGGCTTTGAGAATGAGATAAGATCTTAGGAGCTTTGCCAGCAAAGCAAGAAGCCACTCCACAGACAACAAGTCGGGACTGGCTACCTGCCCTTCTAGGCATCAATAGGCTGTCTTGATCCTCAGAAAAACTCTTGTAGATTTTGAGTTGAAGACCATAGGATTGCATTGTCCAGACAAGACTTTCATGGATATAGTGTATACAATTGGATGAATGGGTGAATGAAAGGATGGTGAATAGAAATCCCACCCTGAAGTCATTGATGTTAGGACTCTCACAGCTGGGAGTCAATTTTAAGAAAACACAGCCAACTAAACTACTAATTCTGTCCACTGTGGTCTACAGGGTTTATGCAATGGATCCTTCCGGTTTAGCTATGGGATGGTTCAGAAGTTGCAGGATATTTGATCATACTGTGTGAAAGGTACCTTCTGATTGGCTTAATAAAGAGTTGAATAACCACGCTGTTTGATGAAATATCACCTCTCCTAATCAAGAGGTCTCTGTTGTTTGAATCTACTCTTTATCAATCTTGATGGTATCTATAGCTTTTCTTCTCTTGTGGAAACAAAAGCATAACCTTTCCCCCAATGCAACACATTTCCTGACTTCTATTCTAAAGTTATGACATCCTTAAAATATATAGACTGCTTTAATTCAGTAGTTTTTCCATAATACAATATCTCTCAGCAGTTGTTGCTTTCTGTTCAGAGCATTTGAAAAATTTAAAGTCAACAAATCACCATACAGGATCCAGACACCCTGTATATTTTCCATCCTTATGTGGCTTATTTTTAATATTACTTTAAAGACTTCATTTTATTATTTTTAAACTGTTTGTTCTTTTACTGTATATATCCATTTTTTTCTTCAGCATCTAAGCACATTTGTAAGCATTCTGTACCTGCTTAGAGGTCTGTGCCAGTTTTTTGGTCTGAACCTGCCTTTTTACATGTCTCCAGCCTTCTCTGACTGTGTGAGCCAAGCCTTAACTGGCTAGGCTACCACTGTAGGGCTCCACTTAGCACATGGCACTGGCAGTTGACTCCAACCAAGTGTTTTTACCTAGCACACAAGCTGCTCAAGTGCTCGGTTGCACAGCAGAGCCCTTTAAAGGAGCCACACCTCTGTGCACTACAAGCAGCGGGCTCCATGTCTGGGACTTTTCTCAGCTTCCTCAGACTCTATGCTTGACTATATGGGTTGGGCCTCCATGTTTAACCCAATTATAGTAGTACTTTCTCGTCAGGACTGCCAGCCCCCATATAATGACCCAGAGACTTATTATTAATTAGGAAAGCTTAGCCTCATCTTAGGCTTGTCCCACTAGCTCTTATAACTTAAATTAACGTGTTTCTATCCTTCTGCATTCTGTCACGTGGCTTTTTACCCATCCTTCATTATGAATGTCCAACTCCCTCTGTGTCTTGCTGGCATCTCCTGTGCCCTAAGATTCTTCTCCAGGTCCTCTCTCTCCCAGGAAGTCCTGCCTATTCTCTTCTGTCTAAATGTTGATCATTCTGCTCTTTATTAAACCAAACAGAAGGTGCCTTTCACACAGTGTGATCAAATATCCTGCAACATTCAGACTCCTACATGGGATGTAATTATGCTCAAGAAGAGCACAGACAGCATTTTCAACTGCAATCTTTTATCCTTTCTGCTTTCTTCTAGGATTATCCAAAAGATACAAAGAATAGTTGGCCATGCCTGGGAAGACTGAAGTAATTGATCTAGCTCCCATCAAGTTCCAGAATTTTCCCAATATGGTATGTATTAGATAAGGTCCCAAATGATAAGGTCCCTAAAGCCTCTAATCTACAGACCTCACATATGAGTCCAGGTATCCAAGCCACTCTGGCCTTCCTAAGTCTAGGGCCAGCAAAGGGAAGGGCAGGTAGAGAGTCCAGCTGACTGTGAACTTGAGTCCTGGCTCTGACCCTTAGTAATTTTGTGACTTTGAGAAAACTCATTAACCTGTCTCTGTCTGTTTTTCTCTTTTGCAAGGTGAAAACAAACTGTACTTGTCTCACAGGTTGTAACAATGAGGTAGCATGGAAAGCCCTTAGTACAGCGCCCAGCATATCCAAAACATCACATGGGTGAGCACAAAGGGAAAGGTCTGGACACATGAAGGGTGAGGCAGAGGGAGCTTTGGATAGGCGAGGTTTGCAATAAATAGAGCTGAGGTCATGCAGGTAAAAGCAGAGGGCTGAAAATATAGTGCAACTTCCTAAGCAGTTTCCAGATGGGTAACTAGGGAATGGACCCTTCGCTACCCCAGTTCTCCTAGCATCTGGACCATACTGTGGTCCGCACATCGAACATTCCAGAAAATTCCAATGAAACACATGAAAAAGCACTCAAAAGCTGTTTTTGCAAAAAAAAAAATCATTGACTTCTCATTTGCACCCATGAGCTGGCTAAGAGCAAGAAAAACACAGGGCATTGATCTCTGCCTTCCTGGTTCGGGTCTCCTTTCCTTTGGCTGAGGACACAGAGCTAAGGCGTTGCTAACCTTTCTTTCCCCTTGAGTCACCTAGATTCCTGGAATAACAAAACCTCCCAGGGCAGAACCTCTAGCAGATGAGGGCAATTAGACAGGAGGGCGAGGCTGCACCTGCCTCAAGAGCAAGCTTCTTGTAGAAACCAGATTGGTCCCCTCAAGCAACATACACAACAGCAGTAAGGACTTCTTGGGAAGACTTGTGGCCACAAACTCCTTGGTTTGTCATCTTGCTAGTGTTGCTTCATCTAATAAGTCCCCACTCCCTGCCTTTCCCTCTTACTCTGCTTAACTAGTGTACTGGGGATACAGAAACCTGGTTTCCCCTGAAAAATCCAAGCCAAAAGGATTGTTGGAACCTTCTTCTTCCTCTTGATTTTCCAAAAAAAAAAAAATGTCTCTTCTCTTTGCTTAGTCAGCCCTGCTCAGGTCTCAAAGCTCAGCAACTTAATCCCCAGAGCAAACAAGACTTGGGCAGGGCAACCTAATCCCACTTCAGCTGCTGTAGGTGAACCCACATGGTCCACAGCAGGTGGATGGCGCAGCTGAGATCCATAGCCAGAGCTGAAGTCAGGAGGTCTGACAAAGGGGTTACTGTCTGATATGCTGTGGGCTCTCTGTCCAGCAGGCAAGGACACGCCTCTCCACAGAGCAAGGAGAGAAAGAGTGTACAGAAGCCTACCTGGGCATTCTTCATTGCTGCAGATCCACAGGCTGTTTCTGCAGATGCTGTTGGGCAAAAGAGGCTCAGGTTATTAGTTCTGCCAGGAGGGCACCTAATTAAATTAATGTTCACCACAGATAGCACTGTCCTCCCGGAGAAGGGATACAGGAGAGATACAGGGATACGGAGCAGTCTTTAAAGGGTTAAAGTGGTACAGGCCATGCCTTTGGCCACAAAGGGTCCTTGGAGATGTCATAAAGGAGAAGAAACTAAAACAGAAAAAAGAAAACCCTGGGTGTCCAGTGTCCCCAGTGGGAGTGAGGAGTCTCATTCCTCTCCCCATGCACAGCAGGTGGGGGAAGCAAGAAAGATCTGTGAAGGAGATGAGCCAGAGTCATGCTGGGCAGTGAAGGGACTGGGCTCAGCAGCCACTGGAGCAGCAGCTCTCAACCTTCCTGATGTTTCGACCCCTCAGTAACCCCCCCCCACACCCCATAAAATTATTTTATTGCAAATCCAAAACTGTAAATTTGCTACTGGTATGAATTGCAATGTAAATATCTGATATGCAGGATGTCTGATATTTGACCCCTGAAGGGGTTGTGACCCACAGGTTGAGAACTCCTGCAGGCAGGGAAAGGCTGGAGGTGGGGCAAGGTGCTGTTTCCCCCAGTGTACAGAGGACAATGGGCACATTAGGGGCAATATGCAGAGATATGCTCGAAGAGATGCTTGAACTAAGCAGGGACAGGTGCCTAGGCTAGGACCACCCAGACTCCATAGAATACGGGCCAAGGATCCCCAGGGACAGGTGCCCAGGCTAGGACCATCTAGGCTCCACAGAACACAGACCGAGGAGTCCCTGCTAGGGGATTCTGCTTACTCTCAACCAGCAGACAAAAGACTTAAGAAGAGAAGCTATGTGCTTGGCGTAAGACAAGTATCCTTTATTAACCCATCATTTGGCAAGAGCTAGAGTTATCAGCTGCATGGAAAAGATGTGCCCCTCTGATTTCCCTCCAGGAGTATCTGTGACAAGATCTTTGCATACCACCATTGCCTTCAACACCTGCTTGGATCCCGCTGCCAACTCCCCACCCCTGACTCTCAACCCAGGCCAGCTCCTGGTCCACCTGATGTTGCCCCTCCTGCCCCAACTCCCCCTACCACCACCACCCCCGCCAAACCTCTGGGTAGACCATGTTATGTACTCCCAGTTACCAACCAGGTGTTGCAGTCTTGAGAGAGGGAGGTGCCAGGAGGGTACCGCTTCCCAGCATGCACACAGGAGCATTCAGAGCTCTGGACACAGAGGCCTTCGTCGAGGAGCTCTCCCTCTGGGTTCAATGGCATCAAGGCAAAGATCTCAGCACTGTTATCATTATTCACCTCTCACTTCTAGAACCCATGGGTAATCAAAATCTTAGCACTTCTGAAAAACTCTAAGGACGTGTACCGCGATGTTTATCCCTAACATTGGTGGACTGGGAGGGAGGGAGGTATCAACCTCCATACTGGAGAAGCAAGAATGGGCCAAAGAACTGGCATGGGGTTGTCCAGTGGAGATGCCAAGGAGCCTAGCCAGAGGATTCTCCCAGGAATCTCGGAGAACCTGCATGATGCGGTGAGAGGGCGGTGCTCGGTTATTGCTATCCAATCCTTCCAGGATTGCACGGAGTCAATAGTTTTGCTCAACAGCATCCAATAGAGAAGTCATGAGCCTCAGGACTTACTACTCTGTATAGCTGAATAAAGCTCGTGACCGCCACTCAGTCCCTGGGCAGAGACTTTCTAACGCAAAGCCCTGTACAGCTGAGCACACAAGGCAAACCCAGGGCATACTTTGTAAGACCTTTCTTCCAGACTGGAGTCCTGAACCCCAACCGAGAAAAGAAACCATAGATCAGATCAGGCCAGGGGCTCCTTGAACAAAGCCACTGTTAGGGCCAAGGCCATCCTTACTTCCCTAGACACACAGCCTTATGAAAACAGACCACGGGAAAACATAAATTAAAACTAAAAGCCAGTTTAATCCTGCGCTCCCTGTACAAAGACTTTAAAAAAGCTAAATAAAAGACCTCTGATTACAGCCATGAGGGAAAAACACAAGTGGCCTTCATCTCTCTCCCCAAAGCCAAGGGCACTGGCAGGGCCTTGGGTTTGCAAATGAAGGGGGAAGTTTATTACCAGGGCAGCCACAGCCATCCACACATTGCTGCTGACACACTTCATTGATAGGCAGGCTCTGGCAGGTTCTGGTGCAAGGAGACACGCACTCCTTATACTCCGTGCCAGCAGGGCATGCTGGCTCTGAAAGACAAACCAAATGAGTCTCCCCAAGCAGTTCACCAGCATGGATGGTGGTTTCCAAACCACACCAGTGACAAGCGCAGCCAGCTCGGCCCCCCTGACCGTCCACTCTGTCTACAGGGCCTCAGGAGCCATCTCCAACCCACCAGTCCATGGTCCCTCTGAAGCCAGCATTTCCCTGAAAGAGCATCATCCATTTTGCAAGGTTCCAGCTAAGACTCACTGAGATACCTGGGCCAGCCACCCCTACCTCATAGCTGTCTGTCCTCCATTCTACATGGAGAAAGCATGGGCATCTTTTATCTCTCAGTGTTCTATAAATTCCAGCTAAAATGTTCTCAGAGCAACACCAAATTCTAAGCTAAAAAAAAAAAAAAGAATGGTTTCCAGGGACCAGCAAGAAACTATCACTTCCTCCCCTGAAGGTCCCTCTTCCTCATGATATGGGCTCCCACCAAATGTCACCTCATCCCCAGCTCAGGGCATATTCTATCCATACCCACTTTGGTGACAATTTATTTCTACAGGTTTATTGGGCTGCCTCTGAACCTTATTGCCAAACTAGCTCTCTGCTCCCCTCATGGAGCACACAGGTCCTTGTGGGCAAGACCTGGCGCTTCCTAAACAATTGCCTCCAACTCTTTCTTCAGAATCATCTATCAGGCATCTCCTCCACCCTACCTTCAAAGGTCTGGAGACAGCCACTCCCTTTTCAGAGGAGATGGGCCACTCTAACCCTCATCTTCCCACACCCCCACAGCAGAGACAACAGGAAAAGCTGATGGCCACGCTGTTTGTCAGACGGTGAAACTCAAGTGTGCCGTGTCAATATCAGCCAGGCCCTCTGCCTCTTTCCGTCTGCATTATCTGCCTAATTACAGCCAACCAGCTGTCCACTGAGTGGCTTTTGATCAGCGTGGTGAAAGAGAAGGCTTCTGCAAGGTGACCAGAAGTCTCTATTTAATCATGGTAATTTGGAGACCGTGACAATGACTATGGACCCAGAGAGATTTAGAAATGCTAAATGGATGTTGCGAGGCAGGGTTGAAGAACCAGTACAAGGTGTGCCTGGAGGCCGGAAGGATGAGTCAATAAAAGGGAAGGTTTAACAAAGGCTTTCCGGCTTCTCTGGGGCCACCCCACAAGCAGCTTCGATAACCTGACGCTCCTTCTAAATCAGGACAATCGTGAAGACAGACACTGAGACCTAACTGCCGGCTGCATTGGAGCAGAGACAACTGCGGGAAGCCAGGGAGTGGGTTTCCTGAGTCATGGGGTGCTGAGAGTGTGACATGAAACCAAGGTAGGGACAGGGCCTTGAGAGGCTTTCTCAGCTTCCACGTAGACCACAAGGGCAGGGACTTCCCGGCAGGCCAGTGCTCACAGGGCTAGGTGACAGCCTAGAAGAGCCATTCGGGACATAGGATTCAATAGACTCTGGCTGATGGCGCTGGTGGGGAGTTGTACCTCACAACACAGCTCCAGAACACCAAGTGCCACCACCCCAGGACAAACAGCCTGCGCCTAGCACAGGGGAAAGCAGCGACTTACGACAGGCACTGTGGTCAGTCCAGCCGTACAACACCATCCCTTCCTGGGCACAGGTTCGGGAATACTCAAGGAGAGCCGGGCATGCGCACTCTGGCCCAGTGGTGCATGTACACAAAGTCTTCTCACAGAGAGCCACGAAGGGCTCGGGATCCACCAGAGGGTGGCAGCGGGCGAACACCGAGGCAGTCTTCAGTAGTTGGCACTGCTCCCACATGGCCTGTGGGGAAAGAGACTCTTCAGCATGGCCCAAGGAGAGTGCTAGCCTCGGCCATATGCTCACTTACTGTCCCTCTGAGGATGGATGGCACTAAGGGAAACCAGGCTGTCCAGTCAGGATCCAGCAGGTGCTATCTACAGCACTAAGAGCCTTAGACCGTGCAGCTTCGGGGTCCAGAGGTGGAGGCAACAATTCTTCTTCTCTGACCTGGCCACTTCTCTTCCTTGATCTTAATTCTCCTCATTACCAGATAAAGAACCTAATAGGAGGAGGGCATTTTTATGCAGTAGAGTTTCTGCACGTCCACTTTCTGCACATCAGCCCATAGATTTAAAGAGTAGACTGGGGATGGGGCTTGGGAAGACATTTTCTGACTCATTCCCCAGGAGACTGCGGGGACCAATAGGATCAGTTCCCATTGGCAATAACATAGTAAGGACCTATTAAATGCCGGGGTAGTGGCCCATGCATTTAATCGCAACACTGGGGGTGGGAGGAGGGCAGAAGCAGGTGGATCTCTGTGAGTTCAAGGCCAGCCTGATCTACAGTGTGAGGCTACACAGAGAAACCCTGTCTTGGTGGTAGTGGTGGTGTGGGGGGGGCTATTAAGTATCTCAATCCATGCTGTGCCAGGCGAGGCTTATTTTGGGTTTCCCCTCTGTTGATACCTTCAACTCAACCTAACAACACAAGGCAGGTTTGGAACTGTCAGTCCTTTCTTCTGCTGGTTCATTAGTATAAACAAACCTGCATGTTTTACTAACAAACATCTCTACAGTCTGTGTTCTAAGGATTCTGAATGCCTGTTGCCAGTTGTTTTCATTTTATTTATTTTATTGTTTTTTTTAACTATAACTGTCTCTGCAGCAGGGCTGCCTCTAGCCAGAATGGCGAGCTTTAACTGGCAGCTTCTCACTCTCAGTGCCACGTGGACCAGCAATGTCTGTTAGAATGACATCTTCAACATGATACAACAATGCTATAGATAAGCCACAGTTTGTTTCATGCATGATTTCTTTCATGCATATGCATGACTGGAGGTCAGCAGCTAGTACAAGCATTTACAACCTTCAACTAGAAAGGAAAGAGCCCAACAATAGCTGTATACCATAAAAATAGCTACATATTATGAAATATATACTATATAGGATACTGAGCCATGAGTGCTAAACTGGAGCCGATCAGTGTTTGCGAGCAGGATCGTAGAAAAAGAAGGCATAAATTGCTAGAGGAGAAGAAATTCAGAGAAAGCCCACGTTTGTCAAGAGCAGGGAGTCATTCATGCACAAGGGCCTCCGCTATATGGCACCAGGGGAATCCCAGAGGTAAGAGAAGTCTGACCTGTGTACCACCAATCTCAAGATCCTCCTTGATGCTAGGGACATGCTCTTGTCCTAGGAAATCAGTGTCCTGCTCCCAGCAGCCCTGGGCCGGGATTATGCATCTCACCTAGTCTGGTCCATCCAGAGTTCACAGTCAGAATCAGGCAAGCAGAACATAACATCACAAATGTGGCACGACCACAGTAGGCCCTGGGTCCACTGTGCAGCTTGGAAAAGCAGCTGCCTATTAGCATGGGTTATGATACAAACCTGCAGGTGGTCTGAGGGTGTGAGCCAGCCACGGCAGCAGCAGACACCGTGCCCCTCCCTATCTTCACCTTCCTCAATTCCTCCCTCCTGTTGAGTCAATGTCTCTGTGGCCAGTCTCTGGTAGTGGGGACTTAGACTAATAATTAGCTTGCCTGGTGGAAAGGTCCTTGAGCGAATAAGGACAACAGTCTTCATGTTACTTCATCGACTGCGATAAAAATGCCACAGTGCCTGTCACCAAATAGGCCATCATGAACGAAGATACTATAGAGATGCTTGGGCCAGCTGGGTCTCAGCTGCATGTGCTCTTCCGCTAGACACCTTGAGTATTCTACCCAAGGAGAAATAGATTTCCAAAGTTGGTGACCAGAAGAAGTGACAGGGGCTGGCTGGCCTGCCGTGGCCTCACTGTCACTTCCACAGCCCCAAGTTCAGGTTCAGGCTCGTGCATATACCAGTTGTATGAACTTTAACTTATTGCCCAACCCCTTCCTCTGTGATATGTGAGGGTGATCGAAGCTCCTGTTGTAAGTCTGCAGTGAGCAGCGTGCAATTCATCCCAAGGAAGGTGACCCGTATCATCATCTATCTTGTGACCACCAGAGAAGTCCCTTTTGCTGTTCCTCTGCCTCTGCCATGGCAAGCAGGTTTCCAGAAAGATGGGACACTCTTGTCCCTTTTCCTATCTCCCTGGGCCATATTGGGATAATGGTCACCATGACAACATTATCACTTCTCTGGTATCTTGGGTGCTCCTTGGTAAGCAGAGGGGCAGCTTTTATTGATTTCTTATTTGGAAAGGTCATGATTCTTCCAAAGTAGCAAGGAGGCAAGTTGAAGCTCAGGGAAGGAGGCTGAGGTCTGGGTCTGTTTCCAATCTGCAACACTGCCCATAAGAACACCACTCAAGGACCAGGGTCAGAGCTGTCACAGAGGGCAGCTGAGAGTGTCCAACTGCTCAGTTCCTGCCTACCTGTTTTCCCACCTACAGTTCAGAGCTAGAAAGAAAAAAAGCAAAGTAACAACAAAAAAAACCTGAAAATTGCATGAAAAACTATTGCCATTGCTACCCTAGGGGTTCTCTGTCAAGGGTGATTGCTATACACCGTGGGACCAGCTCTGGCAGACACAGTGAAGATGAACTAGCAATCTTCTCCATGCAGGACACAGTAGCACCCAAAGAAAGAAGAACTGCATGCAGTTCAGGCATACTCCCCGCCTGGAGTCCTGGGAAGCCAAGGCCCCAGGACCTGGGCCAGTCTCCCATTGGCCCAGGTCCGTCTTGTCCCAGATCAAAGGGAAAATGGGAACAACACTCTAGCATATATCCTGGGCGGTCCCTGGAGGTATTAAATGGTCTGTAGAAATCCACAGCAAGAAGGGTGTTTTCAGGTTATTTCACTGCAGGATAAGAGTGTGATTTCTGCAGAAACTGCCTCCTCCCTTCCTAGAACAAATGCTTCAGTCCCTGCAGCACCCGCCTGAAATCTAGTTACAGTTTCCCCTCCACAGAAACAAAAAGAAGCCTGGGCTCTCATCTTTCCCTCCAAGCTTCTGCTGGTCACTCCTGACCTCACCCTGGTCTACAGTCTGGTTGCTAGGCAGGACTTTCAACATCTGCCCATTACCTCCAGCATGATCCTCCCTCAACCCACAGCAGTGCCCAGAGGGGTATTTAGCTCTCAGTCTAGGCTACTCACAGGCTTCTCTGTTCCACCTCAGGCAGACCCACCAGGCCAAGCCAAGTCCTGGGACAACATGGTCCAAGGTGGTTTCCACGCCTGTGATCCCAGACTCATGGCAGAGACTGATAGATAGATGATGCCAAAATAGTCACTGCACATGTACTGGGTGGGGGGGGCCTCTGGGTCCCTAGCACTGCCTCTGCTGGACATAAAATGCAAATTTATGCCCCATTCCTATTTTATAGGAAGCATTCTAGCTCATTAGGAAAGTAGGGAGACCTGATCGTGGCAGTAACGAACACAAGTGTAAGTCACCTCCAGTCCCTCCATGGCCCTGTTTGCACACAGACTGAAGGCTTTGTCCCTAACGGGGGGGTCTCCTTCTCAGTGGAGCTGCCTACTGTAGCTGGAGGAAACCTGCAGATGAGGTGTCAGGGAAAACATCCCAAAGGCTAGCAAAGTCTTAGCTGGGTCTGGATGCTGTGTAAGGACTTAAGGACAAGAGGGAAACATGCTAGATAAAGCATTGTCCCCAGCCTGGAGCGCTACCTGAAGGTGGCAGGACCTTTAGGTAGTGGGGCCTAGTGGGAGGAAGTTAGGTCATTGGTGAGGTTCCTACAAAGCAGAGAGAGCAACCTAGGTCCCTTCCTCTGTCTTTGCTTCCTGGCCACCAAGAAACAAGCATCCTCCTCAGTCATATGCTCTCACTATGATGTCACAGGCCCAAGCTGATGGGAACAAACGACCATGTACCTCTGAAACCATGAACAAAAATTAATATTTCACTTATCAAGTTGATTTTCTCAGCTATTTTGTTACAGCAATGGAAGGCTGGCTAAGACACCGAGGAATATTTCTGTGTACCCTGCATTCCTTAAACATATAAAGTCAAGAAAATTAGTGAGTCGGGATAAATGGGCCAAAAGAGCCAAGTTGCAGGCCTGAGCCAATCATCTCTGACTTCTGTCTGCCCTCCCAGCCACAGCCTACTGACCTAGAGAAACCCAGGCAGAAAGCTCCACACAGCTTCCCTGCCCAGGTCGGCTTCAACACAAGGTTGATACAAAATACAAACCCCATCCCTCTTCTATAGCTGAGACCCTCTTCTAACCCACGTAAATGAGGTTGTTTCAAAACCCCTTCAGCTTTCACAAATCGGACCTTCAGAGACTGGCAGATACCTTCGAAGGACATAATATCGCCTTCAAAGAAAAAAAGTATGTTCATCCTTTTAGTTTGGGATAGTAAACTAAACTATCCCAAATTTAGATTGGAGAGAGTAAAAAAGTTTACCAGGTCATCATCCCAGTGTGGTGGTGCATTCCTGCATCCCAAGCACTTGGGATGCTGAAGCAGAAAGATGGGGAAATGGAAGCCAGTCTAGGCTACATAGCGCAATCTTGTCTCAATAAATAAATAAATAAATGATAGGGCTGAGCAAAGGCTCGGTGGGCAAAGCACCTGCTGTGCAAGTATAAGGACCTGAGCTTGAATCCCCAGCAACCACATAAATCCAGCCACAGTAGCATGTATCTGTGAGCCCAGGGCTGCTACCGTCAAATGGGAGGCAGGGACGGGACAAGCCTTGGAAGCTTACCTTGATGTACACAGTCACCTTGATGTACACAGTGACCAACAGTGTTGCGGGAGAATTGTCTGTATTCTGTCAATCATGTATTTTAATAA
>LOJH01044449.1:0-11074 GCA_001685095.1 Ellobius talpinus | reverse complement strand
AGAGAGAGAGAGAGAGAGAGAGAGAGAGAGAGAGAGAGAGAGAAAGGGGGGAGAACTGGGAGGAAAAGGACAAGACAGGAGGGGAGATGAGAGGGGGAATTTGGCTTGAATAGTTCTTGCAGGCTTATCTTGGCTCCTACAATAACTCTTATTGTTTTCTTAATTAAGTCATGTGTTTAATGATAAATCATGTGACCCTGTTAGAGATGATCATCTGTTAAGGCCATGTCTTAAAAAATTCTGACCCTACCCAAATTCTTAGCTTCATTGATCTCACTATAATGTTCACTCCAGTTGGGAGTACAATTGTAAAATAGGTATGTGTAGTGTATGTGTGTTCACACTTTCATGTACTTACTGTGTGGTGTGTTTTAACCATTTGCCTAGAAAAGAGATACTCAACCAGGCAATCTTATTCCCCAAGTGACATTTGGCGTGGCTTTGAAGCAACACAAGTAGGAATTACTGTTTCCAGCCTTTGGTAGCAGGCAAAGGTTAACAAAGCTGCTAAGCAGGTGGGCCATTCACAACAAAAGTTCTGTGACCCAAAGAGGCAAACAATCAAAAATGATAAAACATGCATGAAGGTTACCTCAGGCCTATGAGACCAGCAGGAACTCAAGCCAAGTCTGAAAGTTGACTTTAGGATAATCTCCTTGGAAACATTCTTTATGTTGCTTCCTCTGAAGCACCTTTTAACTCTATCACAGAATATTGTGTGATATCTCTCGGCTGTCAACGGTGTTTCTCTAAGTTTCTGTGGTCTACGTGTAGCATTCATTTGTTAGTTTTTGAAATGTCCATGTTCTATGTGATTTTGTCCCACAGTTCCCACCACTTTCGTATTCCTCACTATTGTTAGCAGTGAGAATAAGTGTGCTTTGCCATAAGACAGTCACAGAATTGATAACATTATTACAATAACCTTAGTACCACTGTATCTGTGAGACATCATCACCCTTCATTTTGCTTTTGTGTTTTTCTCTGTAGCAAATAATTTTATTTCCAAACTGGAAGTCCCTCCTGATAAGTACCTACTTACTTAATGTAAGTAGGTAGTATTGGGTGAGAACAGTATGGTTTGTATGGTACTGAAGTGTGTTGATCTGTCATGCATCAATTTTTAAGGAGAAGCAAGGTATCACTTCTAAAATCCATTGTGCAAAAACAAAAGGAAGAAGCAGAGTGGGGTGACACCATGTTGTTACAGTGCCTTACCTGGGCTCGTAGGAGAGAGGAAGCACTATTCCAAAAGTTGGTTATAGCATTGCCCTTTTGTTCCAGCATCAAGAATTTATACCATAGTACCCAGGAAGAAAGATGGCAACCAAAAATATAAATCAACTATACAGCAAGCATTTATTTGTGGGGAGTCACTGCTGGTCCTCTATGAGGGACTGAGTCTGACATCAAAGGAACAGAAAGCATCCCAGGGGTTAGCACATTGTGGCAGAAGATGCTGGTCATATCAGTTGACCATGGTTATCTGATAAGCCGAGTCCTGGATGACATGACAAAGGTTAAGAAACACAAGTCTAGCTAGACCCGGGATCCAGGGACACGGAGAAAGGCAGATTCCACATGGATTCTAGGATTGCATGGATAAGCACAGGTGAGCTCTACGGGGCTTGTGGTGCTAGAAATTGCCGAGGATGCTTGGAATCCCTCCTGTCACTCAAGAGGATGACAAACAGCGGGAGCCACGGAACAGGCTGTCATCTCGAAAACACATCGAAGTCACGGCTCTCCTTTCCATCTAAGCTTCTCTTCTCTTGAGTCCAGCCAATTCAATCTCAAGTGAGTCACTTTGTGCCTACAAAAGCTCAAAGGAAGTGTTCCTTTTGTGCGCACCTATAAGACCACAACAATTCCAGAGTTATTTCAAGGGATTACAAAAACCTGTCAATTGATTGTATGGCTGATCATTTTTCCCCCTCCACAAGGCCTGATGCTTTCTCATCAGATTACACATTTTTAAGGTGAGTTTTTGTTGACATACAGGAACTGATTGCAGGACTCCCAGCTGAAATACACTACCGAAGGACCTGATCCTAAAATTGAACTTGAGCAAAGCCTGCGCGCTAGAAATGGTGTGTGATTGCCGGCAGCTGTAAGCCATCTTGCACATCCTTGGGTTCTGCCATCATAGTCCTGCCAGTGCTGGGTGTGGCTCCCATCTCCTCTCTTAGGCTGACAAAGTAGCACATGGGGGACGCATTCCAGAACTGGATGTCCTCTCAGGTCATTCCCTAATGTCCTCTTTTAGGTAAGGATATAAACTGTTTACAGCTTACATAGTCTAGCATATTCGGATGCTCCCACCATATGTCTGTGTTGGCTGCATGGATATGAGAGCAACAAATCTATCACAGTTAGCAAAAGTAAAAAGCCAAACCACTTCATACAGACCAAATCCCCAAATCAACTGATAACCTCTTCTTGGCCACTGCTGTTGCCACCAATGCTTTAAAAAGAATCTGTGTGTGTGTGTGTATGTGTGTGTGTGTGTTTGTGGGGGGGGGCAAATGCATGGGAGTACCCTAGGAGGCCAGGAGAGGATATCATATCTTCCCTAACTGGAGTTAGTGGTAGTTGTAAACTGCCCCTGAGTGCTGGAATTTCCACTTAGTTCTTCTGCATCAAAGAGCAGCAAGTGCAATTAACTGCTGAGCTATCTTTTCAGCCCTTACCAATGCTTTTATCTTAATTAAGTACAAGAATGTATATCGAACTTCTCAGGTGAAACTTGATCAACACTGGAGCTTAGGTTGATGACTCTCATTATTAAATCTATTCGTATAAAAGGTTAAAGATGACTGTAGAAGAGGTGACTTTATTAGACTATCCCAAAACAAACTTCTGTTTTGCTATATTCCTGGACTGTTCAATCCAGGTAGAATTAGCTCTCTATCAGGTCTTCAGAACTCATTGCAACCTGGAGAGTTTGGGTCACTATGGTTTCGTACCATGGGACGTATATTTGGCAGGGTTCTCAAAGGGAAAAACACAGAACACATAGACTGTGTGTTTATATTGCAAACAAGGGTTTGCTAGAATAGCTCACAACAAATACTGTCCAGGTAACCCAGCAATGGCCATCTGCATTCTAGAGAAGCTGAGAACCCGGTGCTGCTCAGTGGAAGAAGGTGTATGCCCCAGCAGTCTCAAGCTGTTGCTGAAGGGAGGTCCCTGAAGAGTTGTTGGTCTCTACCCCATGCTAGAACACTGAAGAAGCTGGGTGCCTTTTCAATCATAATTATTTATTGTTGTTTCACATGTCTGATATTGGTGGGGGGTGGGTCACATGAGCTATGGCATGCTTGTGAAAATCAGAGAACAACTTCATGGGGTTAGTTTTCTCCATCTACCTTTACAGGGGGTTCCTGGGATTGAGCTCGGGTCTCTAGACTCTCATAGTGTCTTAGATTGGGTTATTATTGCTATGGTGAATCACCACGACTAAAGCAACTTAGGGGAGAAAAGGGTTTACTTCACCTTTTCACCATATAGTTCATTATCAAAGGAAGTCACGGCATGAACTCAAATGGAGTAGGAACGTAGAGGCAGGAACTGATGCAGACGACACAGAGGAGTGCTGCTTACTAGCTTGCTATTTATGGCTTACTTAGCCTCCTGTTTTATAGAACCCAGAACCTCCAGAATAGGGGTGGTACCACCTGCAATGGGTTGCCCACTCCCATCAATCATTAGTTAAGAAAATGTCCTACAGGTCTGCCTTCAGCCCAGTCATATGGAGGCATTTTCTCAATTAGGGTTCCTTTCTCTCAGATGACTGTTAACTGAGTTTTCTGTCTTGCCCAGTTTCCACGGTCATTAAGTCCCAAAGAAATCACACAGAGGTCTCCATTAGTTATAAACTGATTGGCCTAGTGTCTCAGGCTTCTTTTTAACTCTTACAACTTATATTAGCCCATTATTCTTATCTGTGTTAGCCACATGACTTGGTACCTTTTTCAGTGAGGCAGTCACATCTTGTTTCTTCTGTGGCAGGCTCACAACTGCCAACCAGGAGTTCCTTCTTCCCAGAATTCTCCTGTTCTCATTGACCGGCTTCTACTTCCTGACTGGTGGTCCCACCTCTACTTCCTGTCTGGCTACTGGCCAATCAGCGTTTATTTAAAATATAATTGACAGAATATAAACCATTTTCCCACACCAGATGACCATAGCTTGTGTTAAGCTGACATAAAACTAGCCAGCACACATGGCAAGAGGTTTATGTTCTGAGCCGTTTCACCAGCCCAGCAGGTATATTCTGCTGGTACCAAATGAAGGCAGTCGTGGGAAAAACACTGGGAAGTGAAGATGGACCAGTGAGTGAGCCTGTTTTGCCCTAACCTCTTCACATCTTAGCCGATCCACCCAGAGGTTCATCTCTTAGTTGATTCCTGACCCTGTCAAGTTGACAGTCAAGATCAACCACTGATGATGTCTTCCTTCTGGCCCTCGTTTCTACCTCCTCATCTTGAAGAGCCACCTTAAGTCCTTTGGCAGGGAACCTACCTCACTACTGCAGGCTTCATCCCGCTGTCCTTTCTCTGAACTCTAACTCACCCAGTGTAGCTCTGCATAGTTCTCTGATTGCTTCATACTACACTTGGATTGTCTCCCCAAGTAGATCATTAGCTGTCTGGTGTCTATCCCTTCCAAATTCTCGCAAAGGGTTGGACTTCCTTCCTTTCCTAAGAAATATTCACCGATTGATTCTCCTGGTTTTTTCAGGAGACATAGTACACAGTTGGGATAGCACAATGTAGATTTAGTTGAAATGGATGTGTTTCTTTTAAAAATGGGTGTTTGAGTGCTTGGCTCCAGACTTAGTCACTTGCTGCACCGAACCTCTGGTTTCAGACTGTTCCTGTTTATCTGGCTTTCCTGGGAGTAACTTTGAGAAGACGAATTCGAGTTCGCCTAGCCCCCTCCACAGCCTATTGATTTTATATGTCATCAACATATATTGTATGTCTACACCATTACCAGGAGAAGCAGGAGGTGCCTGTAGTTATGCCCCCGCCTCAGCCCGCCATCCCATGCTGTGCCCTATGGGACGCCACTGATTCTTACACTTGGAGCTGGGACAATGCAACTTAATCAGATTGACAGGAAACAGGCAGCAATTACAGTGTGCCGCTACATCTGCTGGGTTCCACTTCACTGAGGGAAGAGTTATCTCAATTTTAATGTACATCCCTTTTTCATGTTTCATTTAACCTCTGCTGTATTATTAAACACATCAAAATATAATGACACTCGTTAAAGAAGAAAAAGAGGACAGTTGGGATATTTTGGATGGTATGGCCTATATTTGTAACTTAATTGTATCATTTTTGCCCCTCTCCAACATCTCTCCCTTGTGAATAACTAATTCAGTATATAGGTGTTTAAATAGCAAGTTGGGAACTGGCTGTTTAAACACCTACATCAACACAGAGTTCAGCGACAATAAAATGCCCCTCAGTCATTTGTCTGTTTTTACCAAGAGCCTTTCTCCTTTCAAAAACATGTTTTTGCAGTGTGTCAAAATAGCTAGTTTACCCATTACTGCAGTGCACAAACTGCTTGCAAAGCAGCTCAATGAAATCCCCCAGGAATGTATTAGTGATCGGACTCAGGAAAACCTCTGGAACTCATACTAGCAGGTGTCTCACCCACTGGCCCAGCCCAGAGCAGCCGGAGCCCATCAGCTGGCCGATCCCGCTGACCTGAATTGCAGGCACTATTAAACCTTTCATTTCTGCAAGATGGATGTGTTGACACACCAGCCTAAGCCTCTCATCTGGAGCTTTGTTTGGGGCTTTTTGCTCTTCTCCTTTTGACTTTGATTATCTGACCCTAGGTCTTTCTCTGCGTCCCAGTTTTGTAATTGTATCCGAGTCATTTGGTAAGTCTCGCTAAATAGTAAATGTCCGTCAGAAATTAGCCATGATCTCCAAATCCAGGCTGCCCAGGTTTCCAGGGAATAATGGGAGCATGATTTTGAACTTTCTCTTGACTTCTTGAGTATTTGATAAAGGAAGTGCCAGAGGGCAATTTGGGGGTTGGGATGGGAGGAGTGTGTGAACTGGGGAAGTGGAGGACACCAATAGAAAAGACATGTTTGCATTCAGAGAGCTTTCCAGGCAAGACAAAAGGTCAAAAGTTCTAACATCCAATTTTAAAAGTCACTCTAGAATTCATGTGAATTTAATGAATTAAATTCTAGAATCAAGGAAATATCATCTAGACAATTCCAGGCATATCCATGGCCAGTAGCAAACATAGGTTGCTATGAACCAGGTTGATGATAAGTGTTATGACAGAGAGTCTGTGTTTTCAAGAAGTGAACAACCTACTCATGAAATCAAAACAAATAGAAAAAAGATAAGCCAGAGCCAAGCGGGCTGCCACCAGAAGGTGGAATTCATTGCAGGCTGACTCCAAAGGGCATTGTGTTTATAGTCGGTGAACAAGAAAGAGGAGGCCTCTAGGTATCCCTGTAAGACAATAGCAACCTGATGTCCACGCAGCAAGCACCTACACCAGCCTCCTAAATGCCTGTTGTGGTGTCTCTTCTGAGTGTTCTTTCATTCCATGAGCTGTGCCATAGGGTTGCTCATAGTTTAAATATTATCCTGAGCAAACGCCTCCACTCAAAGCAAATCTAATTAGCCTTGCTTTACTCGTGTGCTAAGTCACACGACTGACTCTCGAAGTGCCTCAAAGCTCACAGTGTCATCATAAAACCCCATCCACAGGCTGAGAGGTAGGAGAGAGGGACAGATGCCAACAGTATAAGGAAATGCTGTCCAGTCTTTCTATACCCGGCAGAGAGGGGAGGTAAACTTCAGAAATGATAAATGAGTTTAACGCTTACCCTCGTTTATATCTTCTAAGGAATTATTAATAGGTGGTTTGAATAAACCAAAATGAAACTTGAATGTCAGGAATTAACACAGGTCCGTCTAAAACAAATAATAATGACCCTTGAACCCTTGAATAAGGCCTTAAATTCACAGTTCCATTTATGCATGCATTTTTTTAGAGTTTCTTTTTTTCCTCTCGTCTTTAAATAAGCTGGCCTCGAACTCATGATCCTCCTGCCTCTGCCTCCTTCAGCAAATCCTACTGGTGTTCCCCACCACAACTGGCTTTTAGTGTTTTGTTTCTTTTTAAAGAGGGTTCTTAAAAATATTTTTTGAAGACTTGACACAATTCGAAAAACTCAGATATATAATATATCCTAAAAGTATTGAAAAAATTGGTAAAAAACAAGTCACAAGAAAATATATGTAGACAACAGCTTTTTATCATGTACAAAAAAAATACCTACAAGAAACTATTACGAAAATTTCAAAATGTCCACAACCTACGAAAGAAGGGCAGACTGCATCCTATACTGGAAACAGCAAAGGAAGTGTGAGCAAATGGGAGGACGCAGTATTAATACAGAACAGCCTCAAATCAACTCTAGTGTGCGCTGTGCCTCTGCAACAAGTGTCCTCCTGCTGGCATTGCAGGGAGCTCTGACACTGGAACGAACCCTAATCATCACCAAGTGAATAATTTGTCTCTCCAGTGAATTGCACAGCGCAGTAAAGAGCAATCGCTCATGCTTCTCACCCTTTAACTCTCTGTACTGCATCCAACTCTGAAATGTGTGGGACCCACCTACCCAAGTCACTGATAAGGTTGGCGGTTGACTGTGGCCTATCGTCAATTCAGTTAGGGGATGGTCAAAAGCAGCAGGTGGGTTTTGGAGTGTGGGGGTCAGCCTGCCTCCCCCTATATTGTTCAAGGTCAATTCTAACCCCCAAATCCTACTTTTAAAAATATTTACTTATTCAATCATTTATTCATTCGTGTGTGTGTGTGTGTGTTGCTGGGAATTGAACCTAGGTCCTCTGGAAGAGCAGTCAATAATACTCTTTACTGCTGAGCCATCTCTCAAGAGTGAGGGTGTGGGGGGGTGGATAGAAGAAGAAAGGGAAAGAGAAAAGTCTTCCCTTTGTAATGCTCTGCTTTTAAAAATGTTTTCTTTTCCATTTAATACTTGCCTTAATTTTTCTATCTTTTTTGTCTTAATATTTTTAACCCATTCTTATTTATTTTATGTGCTTGTATATGTGCATCCACATGACTGGAAGTCAGAAATTAGAGGAGACACTCTAATTTTTAGTCCTGGGTCCTAGGGGCTGAACTGATTATCAGGCTTGGCAGCCAGCATCTTCAACCCACTGAGCCATTGCACCAGCTCTCTATCCTTTAAATGCCGCACACCTTGTCTTTGGTTCTTTATCTAACTGACACCATCATGTAATATTCATCCTCACTCATCTCTAAGAAGACAGTTCCTAGACCCACTTCCACTCTGAGACAATACCGTTGTTTCCTGTGCTTCCTTTCTCCCCGCTAGTTCGTGTAAATCCTTCCCTACTTCTCATTCACAGGCCCCAGTGGGATCCCTTACCTGATTGTCAGAGCTTGGCAGAAACCTGAAATTCCATCCTTTCCTGTGCTCCCTGCTCCACGGTCTTCCGCGCTGTTCCCACAATTCCTGTCATCGAGTTCTGTGCCTCATTGTCCTTTGCAGAAGCAGCAATTTTCTTCCCTCACTTCCTCCTGACTCTGAGAAAAGCCTTTAAAATGTCTGCTTCTTACACCACTTTTTCCTTTAGTTGGGGCTTTCCTGTCCCCGCTCATGCTGATAACTCTGTCTGCTCCTTATTCACTCTGTTTTTTTCTTCACAATGTCAGCACACATATTTAGAGAGTAAAAGGTCCAGTCAACTGCCCGAATGATAGCTGCATATTATACCAAGCTTCCTGGATCTTAGAAATACCTTTCTCTTCCTTTATTTCCATGCCTCAATCTTTCCCTTGACTCTAGAGTCAACCGTAGAGTGGAAACTCTATAGTTAGTGCTCTGCTGTTGTGGTTCGGCTAATCTCGGGGAAGGGGCTGTGGCACGTGGTGTGTGGGCTACACACTGCAGAATTTCAGAGGAAAATCTCATCCACAATGGTGCTGAGCTCATATCTCATGAACTTCAAAAACTGCCAATGGCTGGATCATCCCTGAACTGAAGGCTGTAGCTGAGGTGCCCTGAGATGTCCACGGGGCTGGCAGGTTCTGGGAAGAGCATCTTCTTCGGGTTGAGTCGCTGGTGTGATGGGATGGTGGATATTTTGATCATTTCTCCAAATCTTCACAAAACAGGCTTGCTGGAGTCCTCTGTTTCACTGATATTTTTGGGAGAAGACAAAGCAAAAAGATACCAGTTGTTCTACGCTGTTCCTGAAGACAAAAGATTACCTGTAACTAATGCCTAAGTCCCACTCCCCAGTAATTCTACATCATAAAACCAAGTTTTAGAAGTCAAGATTGGATCCCTGTCTGCTATGTTTGTACCATTGTGTGACTGAAGCACTTGAAATTCCTCAGGTTCTGAAGGCTGCAAGACCTAGGTCAAGGAGTTGGCAAATTGTCTTCCCTCTCATTGGCTTATGAGTGTCTGTCTGTCCCTAGCTTTACCTGTCATTCCTCTGGCCCCATCTCTTCATCTCATAAAAACATGTATCCTTTTTTTATTCAAACCCAGTCTAATGACCTTATATGAACTTTGTATTTTTGAAGACTCCATGTCCAAGTATGGTCATATTCTGTACTTGAGGGGTTAGGTAATCAATGTAGGAATCTGGAAACACACAGATCTCTGGAGTGAATGAATTCCTTTTTCTTGCTAGCATCCAAATTGGGTGACCTTGTCTACACCTGCAGACATTTTCTGGAAACACAGCCCATAGGCCATGTCTTTTCTCATCATTCTCAGCATGTAGTCACTGTGATGGTTCATGGCATGCACTGGGTCAGGAACTTGCTGTCATTCACAGGATTGACACTTGGTTGTGACACAGCAGCAGAACCTCTGGCAGTATCAAGCTTCATCCTTGGTTCTTCCACTGTAAACACTGGCTTTTACTGGAGCCTTGTCTCTATAATCATCAGCGTTCCCAAATGCAAAAGGGAACACTATTGGGTGAAATGAGAAGTAAATATGATTGACATTTTGTTGGTTTTGTTTCTTTACTTGCTTACCCTGTAGAGCTCAGGGGAGGAAAACCCAAGGCCATAAACAGAGCAAGTTAGGCAAGCATCCCCAGTTTTTGGTTCCTTGAGGCATATTATCATTATATATCCCAGACTGACCTTGAACACAGAATCCTGCTACCTCTGCTGTCTGAGTGTTCAGATCCCATGTATACGTCACGTGCCCAACTTTCCTGACTTATTTTTATGCCTACAGAGGACATTATCTAAGAATGACATGATTCTTATTCAATTTACTGGAGATGAGCAAGTCATGCCCAGGTGATGATGTTCACATACAATATGACCTAAGGAGACATAGAACATCATAACCTTTTCCAAAGGTTACACTAAAAAAAATGATTCCAGCAGAAATTCATGCAGTGGTCATTTAGCTCTTAGCAATCCAGGAGTTTAGAAGGTTACATTACGAGGCTATGATGCCGGGGCTGGAGAAGTGTGTCAGCAGTTAAGAATGCTTACTGCTCCTGGAGAATTCAGTCCCCAGCATTCGTGTTAAGCAGCTCACAACTGCCTGTAAATCTAGTTTCAAGAGATCTGACATCTTCTCCTCACCTCCATGAGTACCCTCAAACATATGCCGTACACTCTCACAGAGACACATATGTACACATAAATAAAAAGAAAAATAAATCTTTAAAAAAAATAAAAGTAAAAATGTCTTGTTGCCTTTTGAAATGGGAAAAAGTTACTAAACCTGTCTGATAAAAATGAATATGTTGTGTGTTTCGGGCCCATGGGAGATGTTCAGTGCATGCAATTTGAACCCCAATAACATAGGCATTTGGCTATGCTAGTCTGGCAAACCTGCTGCAGAACCATTTGCTAAAATGATGGCCGTGGACCTCAGGTGGTTCAAACTAAACCAAATGAAACCTAGAACTCCAAGAACGAGAAGACAAGCCCCATGGCTGCAGCGAGCATTATACAAAAGGGATATTTTAAATTAGTGAATTTGATGAAATGC
>LOJH01044447.1:5565-18207 GCA_001685095.1 Ellobius talpinus | reverse complement strand
CACACACACACACACACACACACACACACACACACACACACACACACAAATCTGAGAATGAAGACATTTCAAACAGCAAGCAGGCCACTCAGCTTGGAAGTTCAAAGGGGTTTTCTGAAAGGCCAAGCCTTCTAGTGGGTTTCTCAAATCCTTCCTATTCTTGTGGTTGGAAGAAAATAAAATCCTTTTGAAGAAGTAGACTACTGTTTCCTAAGGTGTGGCTTGTTGTTCAGAGGTTTGGCCCTGAAGCCTGAATCCTTGTCTGAGGAAGACGCTTTACTTTTTGGACCTGTGGGTAAAAGAAAAATGCCAAAGCACGATGGGGTGGCAAGATTTCCATGAACACTGCTCCCTATTATCCACGCAGAGGGAAGTGTAAGACCAAACAAACACAAATGAGTCCCCCACGCCCTTTGGAAACTGTCAAGTTGGGAGCAGGCCCCAGCCCCTGGCATCTATCCCAGCCCCCAGGCCTGGTCTGGACTCCAAACCCCAGCAGGCCAGGTCATGACCACTCCCTGGGGATGGGGTCAGGACCACTCCCCAGGGTATTTAAGTGATCTCCCGAAAGAGGAACATGTGGTCTCCCTTTCTTCCTCCCAGAGGTAGCGTTTCTGCGGCTTCCCGGTTCCCCCTCGGGGTCACCCAAGAGCACAGATCTCCCATTAAACCTGAATATTCCTTAATTTGGCTTGCTTTGATTTGGCTTGATTGGGAATTTTTGCGTATATTCCTAACAGGAACTCCTTTGCAAAAGACTGTGATGCCAAGTACAAATGTCAGCAGATCCGTCATGACATAGAAAACAAATTTTCTTTGCAAAGAGAGGGAAAGAACAGATAATTGTGGAGCTGGGAGATTTTTGAGTATACTTCAGATATCTTTTTCCAAGGGAGTTACTTGGAGGAACCCTTGCAAAACATAATTGTACCCCAGGGGAACTTTTATTATCTCTTTGAATATGGCCGCACTGAATCTTTGGGCATATTTCAAAAGATGACAGTGGAATGCAAGCTTCTGCTGTTTGGCGTAAGGTCATCATGCGTGTGGAGTTCAGTACCACGTGGCTGAATAGCAGGCCAAGCTTTTTCAGTATTTATAGACACCAGAGAAACGCAAGTGTTTTATCTAAAATATGCATGACAACCCACTCCGTATTGTGGCATACATGGGTGTTATAGACCATGCTGCCCACTATAGTGTTCAGATTCTGTGTGACTCAAGTGTAGTGGTCTACAAAGATGGACTCCTGGCGAGCTACAGTTCATGTATGAAGAGCTTTTTCCCAGTACTGGGCGAAATATTCTTTGACTAGAAAGATAATAGAGGAAAGAAAAAGAACCAGAGTAGCAGGTTACAGACTGAGACATTACCTGGGGGCACTCGGCACTTCCTTGCTCTTTGGGAAGATTATTGCTGTTTACTGTGTTCTAAAAGTGAAAGTGACACCAAATTTGAGAGCTTTGTTAACAAAATCAGAAGGATTAATTTGTGGCAACTAAAAATCCGAAAAGCAAAAAGCCTTGATTTAAGGAGCTAGAAGTCAATTCATGAAATACCAACCATGCTTTCTCTGCCTATTAATTATCTAAAAGGAGAGCAAGCAGGGTTGGTGGTCACGTGAATGACTCTTAGATTCCCTTACATACCTTTTAATGTCCCTGGCCGGCTGCCCAGTCTTTGAATTGTGATCCAAATGTAGTGAGGCACTGTTTGCCAAGCATTTCCCTAGAGTTCACAGAGAGGAAAGGAGCCACAGATTCCCAGGATATGTGTGTGTAGAGAGAGCACATGTCAGCCACCACTGCCAATATGGTTTCCTAAAATTTGTTTTGTATGTTGGTGTTCTGTATTACTTCAGCTGGGGGGGTCTATGCTTAACATTAAATATATGTAATTCTTTACCAAAAAGTAAAAGTTGTGTTCATTATTAACAGTATCCCTTTGCATTCCAGATAGCGATCAAAATAGACAGGCTCCAGTGTGAAAGTCATCAGTGTGGTGATGCTGGCAGTTGTTTCCCATGTCAGTCAACACATTATGTACATAGAACAAGATTACTGTTCCTTGAATTCTCCAGCTGTGCGGGACAATGATATAATCCATTTTTATATTTAATAGGCAATAAATTGTTCAATTGTTTTTGCATTTGGGAACATCATAGGTGTCCATTATTGTTCTGAGAAGAAAGGTTTTATATTTTGTAGCTTTTAATTTCCAGCTGCTAACTTAAAATAGTAGATAGCTACAATCACATATATTCCTTAATTACTTATTAAAATAAAATAAAAGATGGGAGTAATGAAAAAAGAGAAGTTGGGGAAAAACACACAGAGGCATGACTTCATTTCTACTAGGGCAATTATAATCAAAAGCATTTAGGCAATAAAACATGTTGGTCTGGGGAGATGGCTTAGTGGATAAACATGCTTGTTGTATAAGTGAGAGGACCATAGTTCAGATCCTCAGAGCCCACATAAAAGCCTAGCAGGTGTGCAGCGGCCTGTAATCCTAGTACTTGGGATTCAGACACAGGATCCCTAAGGCAATAATACATAGAGTACCTGAAATTGGTGGGTAAGGTTTACCAAGAGACCCTGCCTCAGTAAATAAAATGGAGAGGGATCAAAGAAGAAATCCATCAACTTCAGGTCTGCACAGGCACACTCACATATACAAGCAAAAAATGTTATCAATGATATAGAGAAATAAGAAAATTTATGTATCCTTGATGGCCATATTTGAAAAACAGATTAGAAATGCCTTTAGCAATTGAACAGAATTAACATATGATCCCAACGATCTACCTCTCAAAATGTGTCCCAGGACAGTGTGGGACTGGCAACGTTCCAGTAGGCCACCTGTTTTAAATGCCACAGCACAGCAGAGACGTAAGACCGCGAGAAGTCAATTCACTGGCAATTCAGTGAAGTTTTGATGCATAAGGACCCCCAGTGCTATCAGAGAGCAAAATACCAAGGCAGGATGCGGTGGAGACAAAGGTGGGCTTCAAAAGCTGGGGGCTGACGTGCAAGGCCCTGTCCGCGCCTTCTGGCCTTGTTCTTGAGCATATATTGAAACCTGCAATGTCCTCCCTTAAATGGACAGCAGTATACAAGCTAAGTTTCTGTGTGCACAGGTGCAAATGAGGCGTCATCAAACACAGCCCAGTAAGTCTGTGGGACAGAAAGTCCTGTGAAGCAAATATTTTCCCCATGAAATGATCAAGTCTTAAACATATGTGTTTTATAATGGTAAAGTTTATTCCTCTGGCTAAGACATCAAAAGGTAATTTTCAATTGGCATGCCTTTTTTATACTTTTGCTATTAAAAGTTTACTGTTCCCCTGCTTTCCAAAAGTGATTGATAAACCTCTTTCATTTATGTATGTTTTTCATTTTGTGATATAAAATTAATAATACAAATACAGATGCATATATATACATTTTGTGGAAAATAAGAAAGAGAATACAGATTGACATCTTTGACCCAGAATAAGACTTTACATGATATCATATAAATGGTCACATGCATGTTGCTTTGTACCTTGCAATTTTTGGTTTATAACGAACTACTAGATGACTGGCCACTCATGCAAGTAAACAAAACTTCTTATTAAATCAGTGGGGTACAATTGAAAGATGAGATATGTACAGCATGAATTTTATGTATGACTGTAACCAATAGTGAATGATTGAAGTGAAATGATAGCAAATACTTATGAGGGAAAACGGAAACAGAAAGCAGTGGAATTATTAATAACAGAACATAATTCTTGAGGCGACGGATTAAAAGGGGCGTTCCTGAGAATGGGTATGGTTAGAATACAAAGCCCTAAATTTTTTTCTCAGACTTCTTATTTCTTCCAAACATCTTTCCATCTCGTCTTCCTCTCCTGTCATTTCTTCACCTTTAAAATGCCTATAGTCTATATCTTCTTTAAATTCTTCAAGAGACTGAAGCAGCCGCTGTCTGAAATTCCCTTCCATTCGCTGGCCTTCAAATGCTCCACAGGGATTTTCCTCCTCCATCTTTGGCTCACTGCACTTGGGCTTTCCTTCTTTTTCACTACAGGACTTTTGCATGATGTTGCTGTTTCCTGCTTAACTCCAGGGAGAAAATGCAGAGACGAATTATTTTGTTACTTTTGAATCGCTTTCTCTTTGAATCAAGGTATTAGGCCATTTCCCCACTCCTGACTGGTCCACAGTTCCAGCCTTTTAGAAACTGAGAATGTCTCAGCTTCTTCAGCTTTCTGTCCAATATCCTTTTCCTCTTCCCCACCCTTCAACCCTGAACCCACCCATTTGTCAGTAGATAAATTGAATGGTTAGCAAAGCTGCAAACTTTACCCAGTATTGTCCCTTCCCAGCTCCCACCCTAAGAACCCAGTTCTAAGTGACAACCACACACCACCCTGTACAAATGCAGGATAGTTTCTCACTCGGTCTTCCCGCTGGGTGGTCTCTATGAACACAGATCCCTGGACCTACGAACAGAAACAAGGGGTCAGGGAAGAGAGAGTGGAATCTGGGACTTTCATCACTGTGTTAGTTTCAAGTAATCCACTGCCTGGTTCTTTTCCTGTCCTCTAGAATTTTTTGTGCCTGTTCCCTGCCCCTCACTCTCAGGCTTGACCCTTGTAAGAGTAGGTCTCCCATCTCCCATTTTGACCCCACCATTTCTGGTTAGCATTAAATGAGGTGAACGCCTTTTAAATTATCTCGATTTTTATTGTCTCCGTCCCATGCATTCAGTCTTTATCCATCCATTAAATCACATTTCAGTGCTACCATGTTCTTCAGTGAATTGGGGAAAGACAAAAAAAGGGGGCCAAGTTTTTCAGGACAAGAGAAGCCTATTGTTTCTCAGTTATCACTAAATCACTAGGTGTTTCTCAAGCCTTTCCCATGTTCCCTGGTTCTTTTCCAAATACCCAATTAATGGCAGCAAGATAGCTCAGTGGGTAAAGGCACTTGCTGCTGCTTAGCCTGAAAACCTTAGTTCAGGCTCTTAGATCTCTGGGATCTACATGGTAGGAGGAGAGAACCAACTCCTGCATATTGTCCTCTGACCTCCACGTGTACATAGTGGAACATGCACTCACGAACATGCATGCAAATAGATACACTAATTAAAAATTAATACAAATGCAATTGTCTATCCCCCAATTAGAGATCTGGGGAAACAAGTTTAGATGGATTCCTGTCTCCTTCAGCCACTATCACTCCAAGGGGTCCTGGTGGTTTCTGCACAACCAGTCTGCTGGGGTTTAAGGAATTTACCTTCTCTTCTCCTTGGCCACGAGTCTTCAGGGCAGTAAAGAGCTCGCACCCAGAGGAGAAAGGAACCTGGATATATAACGACTTGGGCTCACGTCAGTTTCTAATCACGTGAGGATTATGTCATCTTCCAACTCTGGTCCCCACTTTCCCCTCCCATCAGTAGTGCTGCAGAAGAAGACCTGTCTCCTAACCTCCCACCCCCGCCACACCAGGCCCTGTCACTCATTTTTGCCTTTGCTAATTTCAGAGGTCAAAAGTGGCCCCTTCTCCTTATGGATGGAATGTGCCTTTCTCTGATTACCAGGGAGGGGCTGCATCTTCTCATGGTTATATTAACCATCATTCCTTTTTTAGGGTTTGTGTTGAGAGAAAGGATTACTCGTCCTTGTCTTGGTTGCAAGAACAGGAAAGTAGCAGTCTTTCCTCTACTCATCCTTCCCTCAGACATTAATAAGTATCATTTTCCTTATAGTCTAATATTTGAAACCAAATTGGAGTATACAAGACAAACTAGGAAACGAGGTAACAATGGGTTTATATATTTTCACTTTTTTCCACGTATCTTCTTAGTTTCCAACTTTCCATAAACACAAGTCTCATAATTTGAAATAAGGTAAATATATGCATATTTGGAAAAAAGGACTAAAAATAGGAAGATAAAAAGACCCAAGCACCTGTTTCAGCTAATGAAGTCAGAATATAAATATAGACCTTTCAGGCAGGCACATTTTTAGAAGTTCAAAATGTACAGAGCAGTTGGAGCAGGCCCTTTCACAGAGACTTTAGAGCAGGTGAAGTCCTCCTGTCACATGGATAGCTAAGACTATAATCACACAGCATTCTATCCTTAGATATGCGGGTCTCAAAAGTCAATCACAAATATCTACTAGTTTGATTCCACACTTTCAGTTTGTGCCATGTCATGTTCTTTTATTCCCTTGAATGTTGTACCCCGAATATCCCACTTTTTAAAATCTTTATCTTCGCTCAGAACTTTTCTTGTTTTCTTCTCTCAAACATTTTTTTCCTGTTTATTTTCCTAGACATTATTCTGCCATTTTAAGGAAATCAGTTACGGAAACCACTACCCATCATACTAAACACGTCTTTCTTGCTAAGGATTTTAGTACTTACATAATGGATTTGTTTGCCTAAAAATAAGCAATGGGAAAAACTATGCAAAGTTCTTCTGTCTTGTTTATTAGGAAGTCTGTAGCTCATTGCAAATGTCATCACTAATGGTAAGCTTGATGTAAATGAGTCCAGAAAAAAGTTAACTGAGAAAAGCTCTTTTAAAAAAGTAGAGCTTTGTGGAGCCCATTTTGAAGGAATGATTAGCTTTAATAGAGAACCCAGCTAGTGAACAGCCAGAGAAGAAACAAGGCTCTTAGTCCAAAAGCTCACTAGAAACCAAATCCTACTAACACATTTGTAATTTAAGAAGTGAATCTTCTTGAAAGTGAATGTTAATATGACACCGGTGTTATCAACACCTTCATTTCAATCTTGTAAGAGACCTTAAGGTGAAACCATCCAACCTAAACTACCTAGGTCCTAGTTCCTTGGCCCACAGAAATTGAGATGATAAAAGTTTGTTGTTTTGCATTACAAGTATAAGGACAATTTCTAATCCAGAAATAGATAACACAGATAACTAGGAATTAAGTTTGTGTACTTCAAATGTACTTAACAAATTGTGGTCCTTTAACCTCTTTGAGATCTGCTGCATATAACATTTAAAATGTTTTAAGTTTTCTGCATTGAACTGTGACCATTCCTAACAACTGGGCACCATTTATAGGCAGAGATTTTGTCGGTACCACAGGCTCCAAAATAAATACAGAGACTTAATATTAATTATAAATGTTCAGCCAATAGCACTAGCTTATTACTAACTAGTTCTTACATTTAAAATTAACCCATATTTCTTATCTACCCTCTGCCACATGGTGCTACCTTCTCTCAACATGGCATGTTCATCTTACTTCTCTCTGTATCTGGTTCATGACTCCCCAGACTCCAACCTTCTTCCCAGCATTCTCTCTACCCCAAAAATCCTGCCTAGTATTGACCAATCAGCTTTTTATTAACAATGAGAGCAACACATTTTCACAGTGTATGGAAAGATTATTCTATTCCATAGCATTTCCCCCATTTTCTCTAAATAAAAATGAAGGTTTTAACTTTAGCATAGTACAATTATATACAACAAAAATGGTTATACAGTAAGAATTACAGTTACAATGTCCAGTTGATTTGTATTTGGAAAATTTAGAGAAGATGTTCTATTATTTATCTTATCTTCGTGAGTCTAAAGTTTTATACCTAATTTACCTTTTTATCATAGCTAAAGAAAACCTTTTCTAATTATTTAGTCTTTAACTTGATCAAAGACCCCAGAAGGGTGAAATGTTACCTAACAACAGAGATATCTGGCTGCCAAAGTTCTTCTGTAACGTTGGGGCATCCAACTTTGGCCTGTAAACCTAATATATTTGACAGGCATTTTTGAGAAGAGAATTTTGAAGAACCGTCTTGGAAAATTTTGGCAGTCACTTTTTTTGCATCCTGCTGATCCATTTTGGACAGCATACTGTCAGNACAGAGGTTCTTCTATGCCCATAATCTTCTTTTGAAGTAATTGGGTGCTGTAAGTAGCAGGTATATCTCACTGTCAAGAAAAGCCTTATGTTATTAAAATATTTTAAATACCATATTCTGTAGGCCTTTGAAGTGTTTGAAAACTAGCTATCCTAAATATATCAGCTTAACTTTGAAGACATACCTAATATGACTATAAGTTTGTATAGATGACTACTAACCTGTATTTCTTAATTATACAATAAATTTTCAAATGAGTTGCACAATCACAATGCCCCAAACATGAGTAGAAATACACATACAGTATAATAAAATTAACTTTAAATTTGCATCAATAAACCAAAATCCATACCAATGTAAAATATTTTGAGATTAATAGCAGCTTTTCTTTGGATTAAAGTAGACTCAATAATCTACCCTTTATCTCATCATGTCTTTTTTTTCTTGTCAGTACTTCAATGTTGTGTACATCAGACTGTAGTGGAGGCAACTACAAATGCACTTCTGTGTATCTGCACAGCACCCGCGTTACAGCAAGCCCAGCTTATGTTCCACCATCAACTGTGGCTCGCCCACCAGCTCACTTTGTGATGGATCATTAAAAATATCCTCAAAACCAATGGTCTCATCATTGACCCTCAAAATATCCAGTGACAGGTTTGAGCTTGGAAAGAATGGAAGACACTGAACTTGCTGTACTGCCTTGAATTCCATCTGTAACTTCAGGGGAGCAAACAATCCCCAGATGTTCCTCAGGGTGGAAAAGTTCACCTTGTATTGGTTGAGCTGGAAATTTTTTTCTGATAATTCAAGAGGGTGGCTGGGAAATCTAATAAACGTGACTTCATGAGGGTATATGTTTATTAATTGTTATTAATCATTCACTTTTAGAACTATAATTTAAATACAAAAAATCATACACATATGAAAAAGACATGTCAAATGAGTAATGAAAAACATTCTCATGAAATCACACTTACTATGTGAAAAACTACATTACCCAAGAAAGTCATGCTCTTCTGTAGACAATACCTGAACAACCATACAAAGCTGTAGAACTCTTTTAGACAATAAAAAGCTATGTAGAATCTTCTTGGTCATCTTTGGTCTGTTTTACTTTTATCTTACATGGGTATTACCTGAAGATGGAGGGAAAATTGGAATAAAATATTGAATGAGTGTATACATACCAATATTTATGTACATAACTTTTAATATACATCAACAAATGTATACAGATATTTGCATGCATGAACGCACACATACACTTTTGAAATAAAGACATGCATAAACATTAGCAATAGGACTTTATTCATTTATTTATTTATTCATCTAGCTAGCTAGCTAGTTAGCTAGCTCTCTATTGTTTATTTGGATTTTCAAGACAGGGTTTCATCTGTGTAACAGCCCTGGCTATCCTGGAACTCACTTTGTAGACAAGGCTGGCCTTGAGCTCACAGAGATCAGACTGCCTCTGCCTCCCTAGTGGCTGGTATTAAAGGTGTGTGCCACCATTCACAGATAAGCCCCAGGGCTTAAATAGTGACTATAACAAAGATTTTTTCCCTGTCTTGATGACGCTCTTTGGTGTTTTTAGGTCTACAGGGACCACACTTAACTTTTAGTTCTCTGTTCATACTGACATTCATCTTTAAATGAGATCTTGTGCTATTAACATTAATTAACACAGTCTATCTGGTTCATTTTTGGAGTCACCCTGCTTCCATACCTTGTCTGGTTCTCATGCCTTCCATATTCAGTATGCCTTGTATCCACTCTGACAACTGCATCTGTCACTCTCCCAGTTTATGACTGTTAGGAAAGATGATTCCCTAGTGTTCTTTCTTCCATTTTCTCCCCCCAGAGATGCCTATGTAAGATGTGAAAGGCCACTTATCTATTTAGTGCTATGCATAAAAGTCATCTTAAGATTTAAAATGAGGTCTGTCTCAATCTGCCATCCAACTTCTACATACAACTGCCATCCTTCTATTCATGATATGTTAACAGTTATTCTTTGACTTTCTGGATGCCCAGTACTATCTTCTTAGAGGCAAGTTCTGTACTGCTAAGAAATATGTTCTCTTTGGGTAGTGGTTTAGAGGAAGGTTGAAAGGAGGAGTGGACTGTTGGGGTCACTAGGTTATAGGAGAAGGCAATGGGTATGCTGGCCTCAAATAGAAAATGCTTTAAGAAATATATGGACCAGCATCACAAAGGGTAGGAGGATATAAAAATAGGATGAGATATATGGAGGAGACCTGTCAAAGGAACCTGAACCATAAAACCTTACAATTAGTTACTTTGTAGGTAGAGGTTCCCTCACTCCAATTTTAGGGGTGTTTATTGGCATTTGTTTGAAAGTGTTTCCATATAAGTACTTTATGACACAAACCTAGGAGAGCTCTGCATTCTCTTGGGGAGTTTTGTTAAAGGCAGGATCATATGTAGCCAAGGCTGGCTTCAGGCATCCTATGTAGCAAAGACTGACCTTAAAATCCTGACTCCCCTGCCTCAATCTCCCGTATACTGAGATCACAGGCATATACCAAGCTGAGCAGTCCTCTTAAGAATTTCCCCTACTTATTTCCATGTTACAGCATAAAAGGTCATCAAAATTCCTGTATGGAAGTATGTTAAAATATTCATCTACCATTAAGTTCATACCTATACTACTAGATATTCTTCCAAAAAATAATAAAATTATTCCGGGTATATATAAGTAGAATTCAATAAGTAGAATGCTTACCTAGCATGCACAATGGCCTGGATTTGTTCCTTAGCAGTACATAAAATCTGGCATGGTGGCACGTGCCTGTAATCTCAGTACTTAGGAGTTAGAGAAGAAAGATCAGAAGATTAGAAATTCATGATCATTCTCAGTTACATACAGAGATCAAGGCCAATCTGGGATATATACAAACTTGTCTCAAAAAAATCAAAATTCCATAAATTAAACTATGACAGAATTATTCATTAAATATTGGATGTCCAGATTTATTTTATGTACACTGATATTAACCTGGTCAATATTAAACACAAATGGAGAAGACTTTATGTTCATATTATATTTATTTGTGTATGGATGTACACAAATGTATGAATATATTCCAGAGTTTGGGAATCACTTCTATTAGCCAAGACTTAATTGTTCCCAGTGATAATTTCCCCTATCTTCCTTTACCTAATAGATCTTCATTAAATTCTCCCTTCCAGTATATTTTCTACTGTTTTATATAGATTATATTAAAGTAATAATTTATATAAGCCAATTAATCTTTATTTGTGTAATTCCAATGTGTTTCACTTACATTTGTCTTACTAAAAATGTGTTTATCAAAAGAAAGGGTCTCATGTAGCCCAGGATGGCCTCAAACTCACTATGTAGCAAAAGGCATCCTTGAACACTTGATACTCCTGCTTCTATCTCTTGGGTTCTGGGATTCTAAGTGTTTACAAGTACAATCAGTTTTATATGGTGTTGGAGACTGAGCCCAGAGCTTTGTGCTCTGGAGGTAAGCAATCTACCAATCAATCGAGTTGTACATGTGTATCCATAAATCTTTTCAGATATGTAGATATTTTTCTGTATTACAGGTTGTAAAATATGAAGTGACTGTATCAAATACTTTGAACGTTTGTAAGAATTTAGAAAATTGCTATTAAATTGCCCTGTAAAAGGAAGGTACAGGTTGGAGAAATTGCTCAGTGGTTAGAGTGCTCACTGCTCCTCCAAAGGTCCTGAGTTCAATTCCTAGCAACTACATGGTGGGCTCACAACCATCTATAATGGGATCCAATACCCTCTTCTATCATTCCGCCATACATGCAAATAGACCATTCAAATACATAAAATACATACATAAATAAATCTTTAGTTGTGTGGTGGTGGTGCCTGCCTTTAATCCCAGCACTCAGGAGACAGAGGCAGGTGAATCTCTGTGAACTCAGGCCAGCCTGGGCTACACAGTGAGTTGCAGGACAGGCAAGGTTGTTACAGGGAGAAACAAACAAATAAGGTACAAAGTTATTTGTCTCTGATAGCTTCTTAATTTTTTTCTAAAACAAACCAGACTGAGGATGAGTGAAATGGCTCCATGGATAAAGCAGCTTGCTGCTAAGTCTGGTAACCTGAGTTTGACACCCTGACCACACATGGTGGGAGGAGAGAACTGACTCACAAAAGTTGTTCTCTGACACATACACACACACACACAGCAAAAAATAAATAAAATCTGGATGAATATACTGCAACATGCTAGGCAGTTGTAAAAGTACTGCTTGCAGCCAATAATTTTCTTTTGCTTTAATAATTTACCATGACAATAACATTATTGGGCAGATAAATGTACTCCAGCAGGATGCAATCATTTATTAACTCATATCACTTTCTATGGCAGAGGCCTCAGGATACTCTGAGATTGTGCAGGTCCATGTGACTGTGAGGCTTGGGTGTTACCGAGCTCAGCACAAGCGTGGAGAGCCAAGGGATTGATTGCCGTTCTGAACACTACTCATCCTAAGCAATCATCGCATGAAGCAAAAGCACATTCTCTGGGAGCAGGACAGGATAGTAAGGAGAGGATTTTGTTCTGGAAATTCGTGCTGAGTACTGGGGAGATCCTAATATCTTCCATCCTCTGTCCTGCCTGCAGGTGGATCCTCTGAAACAGAACCACTGCAGAGATAAGACGTATGGTTTTATCTTTCAGATTTCTATCTCCAACTGCAATCACGTGGTATTGATTGCACCTGG
>LOJH01044445.1:0-13790 GCA_001685095.1 Ellobius talpinus | reverse complement strand
TTCCTTCTTTCTGTCCCTTCCTCCATCTTCCCTCCCCAGTATCAGGTTTTATTCTGATAATGAAGGGTGCCATTCATCATTACAGCAAGAACTGCAGAAGGACCCTTCCTTCTTATTTAGAGGAGAAAGAGCTCTTGATGTGCAGCCTTCTGCTGGGCTCAGCACAGCCCTGCCCTCTGGTGACAGCCTCTTGGCAAGGGAGGAGGAAGCAGAGAAGAAGGGAAAGGCAAGTGCAGGTGAATCAAATGGGAACAGGTGCCTCCCGGGACTATTTACAAACAAAATCTACTTAACCTTCTTCTTAGGATAATTCATTATATTTTTGTTTAAACTCAAAATACGCAAAGGTAGATAGTTATTTTCAAAGATAATAAACCATTCAGAAAGTAAAGATTAATACAATAAAATGACCTACAGGTGGGAAGCCCAGGTGGTGTTTTGTAAGTAAAATAGGTACTTTTATGCAGCCACCTTTCCATATCTGGCTTCTACATCCCTGGATTCAAACAACCACAGGTTGAAAATATTTGAAAGAGAAGTTCATCTACATTGAACCTGCACAGATTTGTTTTCTTGTGATTCTTAGCCAAACAATATATATATATAGTGAAGTATAGACACAGTTTGCATAATATTCACATTGTATTAGGCACGATAGACGACTCTGAATTGCTTAGAGAAGAATGACCTCATAGGTGTATGCAAATACTCTACCACCTTCTACAAAGAACTTGAGCATCTGTAGTAATGAGATCTGCAAGGGGACCTGGAACCCATTTGTCTAAGAGAAGCCAGAAGAATTGACCATATCATGGACTTGTAAGGTGACATTTCTTTTAATTTAATTTAAATTTTATTATGCTGTTATTATATTTAAGTGTATGGGAGTATTGCCTGCATGTATGTCTGTCTGTCTGCACACCACATGTGTGCTTGGGGCCTGTGGAAGTCAGAAGAGAGTGTTGTATCCTCTGACACTGTTTGTGAGCAACCATGTGGATGCTGGGAATTGAACCCAGGTCATCTAGAAGAACAGTTGGTACCCTTAACCACTGAACCATCTCTCCGGCATTGCAAGGTGGGTGTTTAAGAAAATGGTAGGGGCATCCAGGTACCTTAGAACTGGGAACTTCGGTGTAGAGCCCTCGGTCTTACTCCTGCAGATTATTTATGGATATTTCTCTTTTTTATTGCTTGAGCAACATTATTGTCTCTGGGTATTTTTTTTCTTCTCTCATTACATGGGGGAATGACTATACCCTTCTTGGATGGTTGAGGCAATACTGAAAGAGATGAGTACCTAAAATGTGCCATCAGGTAGACTCTTGTTTTCCAGAGTGACATGGATTGCCACACATGGGTTTGACTCATCATTTCTTTTATTATTCAATTCTCTTAATTGGTAGGGTTTGATGCAAACCAAAACAATAGTCATGTGTTTAAGTAGAACAGGATAGGATAAATTGTGCTCACTGTATTTCTAGTAATGAAAAAGACAAGCTTACACAAAACTAATTACTCCTTGTTATACGTCAGCAATGCAGTAAGAAAGAGGACGGAGCTGGACACCTGCTGAGTCACCATCATGGGATGGCAGGGTTTTGAGCAGAGTAGGTATCATGTGTCACACTGTCACCGTCATTCTGTCACTCATTGGTGACTGGGGCCATATGAGGCCCAGAATAATGCACAGCTGCTCAGCACAGCATCCAAACCAAAGACTATGGCAAGAGTTCACGTTAAGCCAGGGTTGAAAAATTCAGTATAACATTTTCCTTCAACAATGGTAAAAGGAATCGAATTCTTCAATTTATACTATTAGATCTTTGTATTCAATTTTAAAGATGCTATATCACCATGTGCCTTTATTCTTCAAATCTGGCTTATTGGGAGACTGGAAATGTTAGGCTGGGGACAAGTGGGTCCTTCTACCTGCAAAGTACCAGGCCTCTCTGAAGCCAGGGACAGTATTTTAAGCAGTGCATGCGAGACTGCCTAGCTTTATACAGCTGCCACTCCACTGCGCTCAAGATCATGCTTAGATGACAAGCATGAATTTTATCAGAAGGAATTTCTGGAAATTTGATTAAAAAAACAGGAAAAAACAACTGAATGAATTAACAGCTTAGCAACATTTGATCATCATTTCCCTTGGATGTGGTTTCTTGTTGGTAAAATATAGAAAACTTCGCATGTAGCCTCTCAGAGCACACGGAAAGTACATTCTCATGAAATGTACATGATTGTGTAGTTAAATATTTATGGGAATTTTTCATCTTTTTGCCATTCAGCCTGCTTTCAAATTATTCAAATATATTTGGCTTTTGTAACTTTGCTAATTAAACCTAAAACAGATGGAATTATAGAAATCGCAGGGTTTAAAATATCATCTTAATTGGTTTACAATCTCGGTGACACTGAGTGCCACTCATACTGTATAAAACAGATACTTTGGCTCCAAAGATGTGGCATGCCAATTAATTTTTCTTCTACTCTTTCAATTAAATTTTGTTACTTTCGTTATTATGCCCTTCCCTTTAGCTGGCTCCAGGAGAGTCTGATCTTGCTTAGCTGTGAGATGAAGCTTTGTGGCCAGAGAGCACATGGAAGAGTTTCTTTCTGAATGAAGTTTGGGTATAATGTGAATCCACCTTTCTAAGGAAAACAAAGGGCACGAGAGCAACATTTAAGTAACACATGATGTCCCCTCCTCTGGAGCTGAGGCTAGCCCTTCTGACAAAGATTGTGTAACTCACACAGGGAACCCTATTTCTCGTTGTTCTGGAATAGCGCTGATTTCAAATACTTTTTCTCAAGACCCTACAAAGAACATTTGCTGTACAGGCCTGATGCTCTGTTCCACCTAAATCTGCACTGTAGTGGTGACTGTATATTAGTCTGGGGTAGTTTGAATAGGGTGCTTGACATGTGTCTAAAATCCTAAGATGAAGGATTTGATCAGTTTCACCCAGTCTACCATTGATCCCAATTTTGAGGCCCACAATAAAGGCCTCCATTAAATAAACCTGCTTTCCCTGGGCAAAAGGATGTTCATTTAAAAAAAATTACCATGTTACTTTTTTTTTGGCTAACAAAATTAAACCCGACTGTTTCTTTCAAATATCTCAATTTGCCATTTAGATGTGATTTTAAACCCACCATTTCCCCCTTGTTGCCATGGTAACAGGTCTGGGTCCTCATGGGTGAAAGAAAAGTACCATAGTACTGGTTCTTGTTTGAACACACATGTTCACTGGGTTTCTGCCTTGTGGATGAAGGAGTGGGGAGCCTGGAATCTCCATGCTCCCACAGCAAGGTAGATCCGGCATCAAACAGCACTCGGAGCAGGGAAATCGCCCACAGCAGGGACAGACTACCTCTTACAGTCACTACAGAGAACACTCACATTCTAGCTTTAATGATCCCAGATAGAGTGCTTCTCCTCCCCACCAATGTGACATTTTGCAGACATTTTATATATCAAGGAAATATTTAATTGAAACGTGTTTCTGAGAATGCCTACTGAGCTGGCTCTAGGCATCTTCCAACATGGCAGGGGTCAATGAAAAGAACCAATCAAGGGGTTTTTTTTTTAAAAAAACTTTAAAACATTTTTATAAATAAACGCGGGGTAAAGAAGTGGACAAAAGTAACGTGGAATAGCATGGAGCATGACTAATGGCACTAGCATGTTAAAATCATGGGGAAAATGTCCTTGGAAGACAAATGAATTTTCAGCAGAATAATTAACTTAATTAACAAATTTGCATGCATATTCATCAGGCTATTGAAGTCTTTCCAGCCCAGCTTGATGAGCGTTGGTGTAATAATTGTCTCATTTACATTCTGCAATCTACTACAATTTAGGGCATGCAAAAAAGCCGACCTCTTCCCTTTGACTTCCTTTAGGACCCACGTAGTCGAAGAAGCCTACCCTTTGCCCACTCAGGAGCCTTCCTCTCAGACCTTCCAAGTGAACCCCCAGAAATATTCCCATCCCCCATTCCTCCCCTCCTCTCCTTTCTTTTCATTTTTTTTTCCTTTTGGTCCAGGTTCTCTGTTTTTTGCCTCTGCTTGATCTCCTGGGTAAATCTTGGCACCAGTTCTGACTTCAAATCTCTTGGGTCGCCAGACTGCATCATGTAAAAATTGCCATTTCCCTCTATCTCTGCAGGGCAATCTTTAAAGGCAGTAAGGTGTGACGGCCCAGACTGGCAGCTTGGCAAGTCAGAGCCCACGGATACCAGCACACGGGAATCTGGACTCTTCTCTCTCTGACAGCAGTCAGCGCTGGGAACAAAAGGAATGGAGGGGGGGAAAGCGCAAATGTATTTTTACATATTGTAGGCATATGGCCACAAGACCAGCAGAAATATATTTAATTACCAATTGCACACATTAAGGAGAAAAACATTGGGGTTGGGGGAGAAACTGTAAGCACAGCACTATTATTCCCTTTTAACTTTTCACCTCAGTCTTTCTCTTTCTTCTTGTAATTGAAGATAAAATGGAGTGTGGATTAGAATTACAAAAGATTATCTGCCAGAATCCCATGCAAGGTAATGGTGGCTTTGGCCCGATTGATTTCCTCAACACTGGTAGCATTATCTAAGGAAATATAAAAGTATTCCTTTACTAATTTTACTTATGAAATAATTTTACAGTGATATTTTGGGAGACAAGGCAACCAAATTAGAATTAGACTGATTAGATGATCTTGTTGCATGTTAAAAATCTATTTCTGATGTGACTGGCACATTAGTTTAGGCCTTGACAATGAACAGACAACATTTCAAATTTTACATTCTTCTCCTTTGTTATGAAATTAGAACAGTTGACCCCTGTTATGTTAGGTGCTCTGCTGCCCAATGGAGGCCCAGCGGTGAATCAAAGAGAGCTCTTGCACTAAGCCAAACAAGCATGCGTGTATAGAATGATAGCTATGTAGTATTACATTATTAAGTATTCTAAAATTATGATTAGTTAAGGCCAGAATTATAATCCGTCTAATACATTTCATGTGATATCATGATGCAGTGGTCCAGAGGTCCAGAAATGTGGGGATCAGTCACACCTGATGTTTGGGGAGCATAGATGAAAAGGGAGACTTGGGAGAAAATGCCAGGGAAAGAGGGAGCAAAGGCCTTGAGGTAGCCATTTCCTAGAGTGCAAGTGAAGAGCTTAGATGTCAAATGCAGCAGGGGAGTGCCCTTGGGAGCAGAGCAGGGCCTGCAGCACCATCAGGGCCAGAGAGAAGCCCTTGAGTTCAAGAAAGCAGACCCTAGGATTCTTCCTGACTTCCTACTGGCAGGGGTCTCCAGCTCCCTGCTCTGTGCAGGCCTGTGCACTTGGGAGCAGAGCTGATGAAATTGTATCCAGCTGACCTCCCTTGGAACTTGTCTCTGGACTTATATGAGGTCAGAAGCTTGTCTATAGGTGCTTTACTTTATGCAACAAATGCAATCATGAAAAGTTTATTATTGTTGTTATTATTTGTAAACTTACTGTTTTTGGTAAATCAACCTACATAATAAGAACACTACGGGAGTTGATTCTTTAAAGGAACCTGTTGTGAGTGTTTTCATAAAGTAAAAACCATTTTTAAATAACCTTCCCACCCCCACTTTTTAAGCCAGCTATTTTTAAGGAGGCACATGACAATATAATACCAAATACAGGGGACTGTAAGCCAAGATTTAGAACTAGGATTGAGCGTTGCAGGTACTACTGGACTGGGACTGAACAAGACCTTTTGGTCCCTTCCCTTTTCTACCAAAGACTTGTCCTGCAGGCCTGAGCAGGAATTCACTGCTCCACTGTTCACCATTGACTGTTGGCTTAACATTGTCTTGTCCTCTTTGGTTTTCAGCTTTCCACTGAGAAGCAGGGTGCCATACAAAGCAAGTGAATGCGGCGCTCTTAATTCTCTGAATACATATTACTAAGGGTTAGTTTGTCCCACCTGTTTCTCCTGTTGAAGAAGAGACTGAAGTTGGAGGGAGAGCAATATCCACAGCTGGTCTTGCGAGAAGGCAGCATTTGTTAGTCAGGGAGCCCTCTCCCGTTACCGTGTTTCCTCAGAGAGAGAAGATACACTAACACCTATTACTTTAGCGCTTTCCTTGTCTTGAACCATGAAGAATTGGCTTATTAGTGAGTTTCCAGACTTGGTCATCTGGAGAAGGTCTGTACATTCAAATGTGGAAGCTTGGGGCCACCTCACCCTGGTACCTGTTTGCGTGCATCTTGTGGACTAAACTCAGCTCCTTTGGTTCTCCTTTTTGTGCTCCAAGCTCATGTCCGTGGCTCTATGGCAGGTTTTCATCTGAGGAAAAGCATGGGAAAGAGGTCCCACAGTCCCTTACCAGTCCTATTTCATCAATCATAGCCCCATTGGAAAACTGTGTCTGAGTCAGTTTACCGGAACTTCTTACTCCTCCAGTTGCCTATGGCTAGGGAGGGCAGGCTTTGACAGTTAGCTACCTCTTGGTCCCTCAAAGAACTATACAAAGCAAATGAATCGGGTATTCTGGACCTGACTCATGTGCCGGAAACTTCCTCAGGGAGGAGGTGTTGCTGTGGAGCAAGCTTTACAAAGAACCTCCTGGAAGGTGGTTAGACCACAGAGGGTGCTGCCCTCAGAAAGAATTGATGCTGTCATCACATAATGAGTTAGTTCTCATGAGAGTGGCATGGTGCACAGATACCAATGCTGGCTCCTCTGTCTCTTTTCCTGCTTTGCTGGGTCGTCTCTTGTGCTCATGACTGATTCTCTCCTGGCTTCTCTACTATGTTGTAATGCAGTTAGGGGAAGAGAGTGCCCTCACCAGAGTCTGAACCAAAGAGATGGCCACAGATTCTGTGATGGTTACGTTTTTTGTCAACTTTAAACAAGCTAGAACATCTTGGGAAGGGGGAACCTTAGTTGAGAATATTCCTCCATTAGATTGGACTACAGGTATGTCTGTGGTGGCATTTTCTTGATTAGTGATCAATACGTGGTACCATCTCAGACAGGTCCTGGGTTATATAAGAGAAGAAAGCTGAGCAAGCCACAGAGAGCAAACGAGTAGGTGGTGACTTCTTTTGCAGTGGAGAGATGGCAGCTCTGCACTGAGGTGGGGCTAAGGACCTGGCAGCTTGACTAGGAAGAGAAATCTCAGCAATCAGGGCAGAGAGATAGTACCCAAAAAACTAGTGCCCAGGCTCTGTTTTTCCCAGCCCGATGTATATGGCGGGCCAGGCACATCCTCTGATTGGATCAGCATTTCTAAAAATTGTGTGAGCAGTTCTTTCCTCCTCTCTTTCTGATCGCTACCAGGATTATTGGAAGTACAGACAGAGGGCTGAGATAGTTTTGCTCTTCAGCAGAAGCATAGCATTAGGGTAAGCTTGTTCTACTTGGGAGTTTGGTCTTAGAAAGGCTGACATGGAAGGGAAAGGCCAAAGTCATTGCATGAAGGATCATATTTCTTTCTGAGTCAGTTGTCAGAGAGCTCAAGTGTGCTTGGGTGTAGGCAGAGACTACTTGTTAGTTTCCCAACTGCTCAGACCCAGAGAATCACACAGAAACTTTGTTAATTGCAACACTGTTGGGCCAACGACTCAGGCACATTTCTAGCTAGCTCTTACATCTTTATTTAACCCATTTCTATTAATCTGTGTATTGCCATGAGGTTGTGGCTTACTGGAAAAGTTCCAGGTTCTCCTTCAGCAGCTACATGGCATCTGTCCAACTCTGCCTACTATCTCTATATATCTCTGTTTAGATATTTTTGCCTGACTTTACTCTGCAAAGCCATTGGCCAAAACAGCTTTATTCACCAACCAATAAAAGTAACACATATACAGAAGGACATCCCAAATATTCTCCCCTTTTCTGTCTAAATAAAAAGGAAAGTTTTAACTTTAACAGAGTAAAATTACATATAACAAAACAGGTGTCAAGCAAGAATTACAATTACAATATTTTTTGTGAATCTAAAGTTTCACATAATTTATGGTTTATCATAACTAAGGTGAACTGTAATTATAACTATCTGTCTTCAACTCATCAAAGACCCCAGAAGGATATAATATTACCTAAGTAAACAGGAAGTGCATTGTAAGCAACTTCCAAAACTCTAGAACTGACAGAGACATCTTGCTCCTAGACAGACACCCAAAGTTCTTCTATATTGTTGGGGCATCCATCTTCAGTCTATAGGCCCCTAGTATCCAGTGGACTTTTCCACGATGCCTGAAATTTGAAGATCTGTTCTGCCTTGTAATGGCAAAGTTCATGAGTTGTATTCTACTGTGTTCTACAGAATGTCTGACAGTTTCTTCTGTGAAGCAGGAATCCTGAAGGACCATCCCATCTTTTTTTCTTTTTTTCACTTTTCTGTGGGTCCTACATGTCCAGTTCATACAGCATACCATAAAGCAGTCCAGGCAAGAGCAGTGTATTGTCCAAATGGCTAGCCTTGTTATATTGAAGGCAAATTCCATAATGTGCTTCTTCATTGCCCATCATCCTCTTGAAGTAGATTGGTGTTACCAGAAGTAGACATGTCTCACTGTTGAAAAAAATCTAAGTTCTTAAAACGTTTTAAATACCATATTCTTTAGGTCTTTGAAAGTGTTGAAGAATACATATTCATTTGAAATATATCTCTGTATATTTAAAAAAATCTAACTAATATGACTACAAGTTTGACTATTATAAATGACTATTAAACTGTAATTTAAATTATATATTACATTTTAAAATGAACTATATAAGCATAATACCTTAAACAAGAGCAGAAATACATACACACAGTGTAGCAAATTGACCTTATTTGTATCAATTACTTCAAAATCCATATCAGTGCAAAGTATTCATCTCTATAGCATATCCTCCTTTGAATGAAAACAAACATTTATAACAATCATTTTGGGAATTTGGGCATTGTTCTCTCCAAACTGCTTCATGCTGTTTGTTGGATGAAGTATTTTTAGGCTTCACAGAGAGCTTTCAGGGAGTCTTGCTCCATCAAACCACATTAGCCTGGAAGGAATCCACAGTTTCTCCTATTCTGTGGAAACAAAAGCAGAACCTCTTTTCCAAAACAACATATCCTTCGACCCAAATTTTGAAGTCAAGATACCTTTATGTTGATTTAACTAAGCAGACCTCAGAATCAAATGTCTCTCTACAGTCAAAGAAAACACAATAATATACATAATCCAGACTCTGTGTATTTTTCATCTTTACATGGCTTATTTCTCTTTACTCCTTTAATCTATGACTGTTTGTACTCTTTTATATTACTTTCACTGTCTCTTTAAAGACTATTTCTTTTGATAACTGTTTATACACGTTTTTCTTCCTCTCCCAAGTCTATGCATATTTTTAGACAAACTGTGTTTCAGTTAGATGTCTTTTATGTCTGAATCTGTCCTATTGTGTGTCTGAAATCCTTTTTCTGACAAGGAGCATTTTAAAATGATAAGCAGTGTGGTAGTGGCAGCCCTGGGTGCTGGCTCCACTTCTCTTGGCCTTTCAATATGGCAAAAGTACATTTACTGCCTGCTCTGGTACTGCTGGGTGGGAGCCGAGCTCACCACCTCAACTCTGGGAAGCACCACACAGCTCATAAGCCCTTTTTGTCTGTGTAAAGGTAAATCTGCCATTCAGCATGCTGTGCAGCCTGGAAATGTCTCCATGTATGGTGGTGGGAATCTGCCATGTTTTCCTGCCTGTGCATGCTTAACAAGACAAGCTGCTTGCCCAAGTAGGGATGTTGAGCAGCAGGCATGCTCTCCAATGCTTTCCTCCTAACCCTGAGTGGACATAGAAGTACATGGACCCAAAGTGTGTGGCTGGCCATGGGGGTTAGCATCATGTTGGATGCAATATTGTAGGTAGAGACTGCTCATTTATTTTCTAACTGCTCAGACCTGAATAATCCCACAAAAACTATGTTCATTACAACACTGTTGGGCCAATGACTCAGGCATATTTCTAGCTAGCTCTTACATCTTGATTTAAGCCATTTCTATTAATTTGTGTATTGCCATGAGGCATTGGCTTACTGGAAAGGTTCCAAGTCTTTCTCCTTCAGCAATTACATGGCATCTCTCCAACTCTGCCTATTTTCTCTCTATATCTCTGTTTGGATTTCCTGCCTGGTTTTCCTCTGCTAAGCCATTGGCTGAAACAGCTTTATTTGCCAACCAATAAAAGTAACACATATACAGAAGGACATCCCACACCACTTGGGATAGCCTTGAAATGATGAAACATTTGTGGATTAGGGGTCTGCCCACAGTTACCTTTCTGTTACCCATATTTAAGGCACTTCTGGGAACTAGAGAGACAATTACAAGAGTGCTACATGGTTCTGCCTTCTCCTTTATTCATTCATTTACTTGGGGTTTCTTGAGGATTTGCTTACCAGCTAGTGGCCCATCTGTTGGAGAGACAGTGGCATATGAACTGAAATAGTAGTCCTTGCTTTTCTTGAGGTTTGGTGGGAGGGAGAGGTGACTCAGTAAGGATGACCACCTCTGGCAAGAGGTCTAAATAATACAGGTAGGATATAGCAGGGACAATCAACTCAATGTAGATGAAAAGGGAAAATTTTGTAGAAAATTATATCTGACATTGAATGGTGTAGTTGTCTACTTATATATTCATAAGGCAAACAGTTGTGAATTATTTGGTCCTTTGTTTGTATTTCTAGGGCTGGAATTGAGTGATGAAAAAGTCCCTGTTCACAGTCCATATTAAAATGATTCCAGCACATCAATGCAAAATGTTATGGATTTAGCTGTCATGATGATGCATGATGGATGAATTCTGGGTTAATCACGTTACATGATTCTTTATGGCTTACAAAATGTTTTCACACATCATTATAACCTGTGTCTCCATGTGGCAGCATTGGGAAGTTTCAGGTATAACTCAACATTCAGATTCGAAGTGATGCTTCTGCTACCGGGTGCTGACAGACCATGGAAGCATTGTTTGTGCTTTTAATGTGCATTTTTCCATTAGAGATGCCATGCTTGAGAGCCTGTTTCAGAAATTAGCAAGATAGTCAGCTAGCAAATGCCACTAGAGACCCTAACATACCTCCATGTGCTTAAGGGTTGAACACTACACTTAGTGATACTTGGTTTAATGAACATGATAATTTCCCTTACATCCCATGAAACACTGCAGGACTTTTGGCAAAATGTGAGATCCTTGTGTGAGGCACAGCTTAGAAACATTAATGGCTGTTGAGTGACAACCATTTGTCCCTCGCTCAAGTCGCATGGTCACTTGAGCTCTCAGGCCTCCTTGCCTCCATCCCCAGCATGCCTGCTGTGCACAATGGGTGCAGATTCTGTCTTTCTTATAGGAAATTAACCTGTATATAATGAACTCTGCTCGTTTTTTGGTGATTTGGAGTGCTCTTAAACTGTGCCCCCATATCCTCCCTTGATCCAAGAATGTTAATATAGAGTCTGCAAGAGGGTCTAAGTACATACATCCATTAGTGCAGGTGGGCAATTTGTAAGTAGGATGATCCTGCATCCAGGATTACCCAGAACTTTCTTGGTTTTAGTCCTCAAGTTCTGGGAGCCACCTTCCAATCTTCACACCTAGACAAAGAGGATCAGGAGTGGTCCCCATAAGTATAGAAACTTGTCTATGTAACCAAACTTTGAAAATGAGCACCTCTACTACTAGGAAAAACACAGCACAATAATCAGAATAGTAATATTTAGTATCTTCCTTTGGGAGTCCTCTGGAAGCCAGCCTTCCTTCCAGGATTCTAGTGCTAGTAGTTCATTGTGAGGTGACCCCAGAAAGCAGTAGTAATGGAGATGGGAAATAAGATAGGAAAACAAGTTACCACTGTGGGCATCTGGGCCAGGAAACCATGGAATGGGGTGTGGCTTGTGCATGTGCCACTCATCCATGCCTTCAGTGGTAGGCACTAGCTCTGGTGGGGCTGGCATTAATTTGTTCTGTTGACCTATGAACAGAATTGACCCAAGCTGTTGGGGAAAGTTTCCAACAGAAAGACATAGGGAATGAAAGCAGACACATGCCTTTGTGGACTGAGGTGGCATGAGCAAAGGGATGTGGGAAGCACTGACAACACTGTCACAGTTGTCCTTTCACCTCCTCCTGTGTGGACCAGATGACCCTCCCTTTGCTGACCAGCTAACCAACCCTCTACCATGTGGAGCCATTAAAATGGCAGAAAGAATGTGTGTGTTGGATATGGCATGGTCCATATCCAATATGTCTGAAGAGCATGGTGGTTGATACTTTGGAATCATTATCCATACAGAGTTAGTTTGATCTCATAAAGGTTGTGTGCATGTCCAGTCACAGGTATACACAGTGCCTGTATGATGGCACTGTCCTGTGCAGAAAACACTGTTTCATTAGTGATGTCTTCTTCCTCTGGCTCTTACAGTGTATCTTTCTTTTGGATAAAGTTGGTTTCTTAAGCCAACGAAAATCCCAGAACACAATATTCTTATTGCAGAGTGGAGTGCTGTGTTAACTGCAGCCAGGCAACCAGACCAGATGCCTGGGTTAGTACCCAGGCTGTGTCCTAGTGTCTGGTCTGATCATTGATTTTCCAGGTAACCTACAAACACCTCTGTCAAATGAAAGTGCTTGAGTCTTTTTGCAGAAGGGAGGCTCAATCAATTCCAGTGTTCAAGCTGCTTAGCAAAGACAGCGAATGAGCTGAGGCCCTAGTAATCGGAGCTTGGTGGCCAAGGGCAGAGGTGAGACAGTGAGATGTCAGAGGGGGTGGGGCAGTTGCAGCTGCAGCTAGAGATCTGTGGCCCCTCTGGTGGGCCTTGAAGGGTGACCAGAGTTTGCTTGCCAGAGATGAAAGGGACTGAGGAGCCATCTCAAAAGTCTACCCACTGTCCTGAGTCTTGATATGAGGCTGCCGGCTCCATTTTCTGCACTCTGCAGTTCGGTCTCACAAGAAGGCTTGCAGATTAGAGGCATAGGGGTGTTGCTCTCCTTCAGTTTGAGAGAGTCTAGTTCAACGTGGACATGGCTTTTATACAGATGAAACCACTTTGCTGTTATTCAGAGCAAGTAATTTTGGCCCCATCAATGTTTTCTGTTTCCTTAGGTTCTATCGGTTTCATCAGCAGTGGTATTTTAGGGATAAAGACCAATGGAGTCAGTGTGGCCTCTTGAAGTCCTACTTGGTGGGCACTGGAGATTGGTAGTGTAGATGCAAGGTCAGCAAGACACTGTTTGAATGCTGATCTGCCACTCAGTGGACGCATGCTTCTGGGTAAGGGGCTTCCTCTTTATGATGTTTCAAAGTGGGTTACTTTTAGCTCATTAACAATAATTATATTCTTGTTTCCATAAAAATAATGTACCTGAAAATTTTTCTTGGTCCATCCTGCTCTTAAATATGTTATATGAAAGGTGGAAACATACCATCTTAAAGAAATAAATTAAATTAAAGAAATACAATCTAAAGTTAAAGACAACATAAAAGGATAAGAATAAGAATATCTCACTTTCCACATGGTAGAGTGGGAGGAGAAAGTAGGTGAGACTCCAGTAATAAAGAGGAATGGGTACATCAGTCACACCCTAGAGCAGCAAAATCTATATGGATATAAGGAACTCAGAAATCTGTCTAATTTCTCTGGCTTAATTTTAATATGAATTATTTTGTGTTACCTGCTGTAAGACACAGAAGCAAATAGAAAGCTATAGTATATAGAAAAAGAACCTCTGTATTCCATTTCCCGGTTTCTTTTGCTCTGTCTGTCTGTCT
>LOJH01044444.1:0-13600 GCA_001685095.1 Ellobius talpinus | reverse complement strand
GCCTACCTAAGATAGTAGAGAAGATGCCTACCTAAGATAGTAGAGAAGGCGCCTACCTAAGATAATAGAGAAAGACCTACCTAAGATAGTAGAGAAAGATGACTACATAAGATAGTAGAGAAGGCGCCTACCTAAGATAGTAGAGGAAGACCTACCTAAGGAAAATGAGAAGATACCTACCTAAGATAGTAGAGAATATGTCTACCTAAGATAGTAGAGAAAGGCACTTACCCAAAATAGTAGATAAAGATGCCTACCTTCGTGTTGCTTATGCCAGAAGCAGGGAACTTTATTTATATACTCTCTTAAGGCTCTGCTATGGTCTCATCAATGATTTAAGCTAGATATTAAAGGCCTTACTCTCTAACTGCCCAATTCAGGCAGTCTTAAGGCTCAATCAATTGTCAGAATTATCACCAGGTTTCCATTTTTCCAATTGAGAATGCACGCAGCTCAACTCCTCCCCCTACTCAGTTCTGTTTCTTCTTCCCCTCCATGGTTGTTTCCTCTCAGTAGCACTCCCAGTAAACGCCTATGTGCTAATCTCCATCTCAGAGTTCACACACACACACACACACACACACACACACACACACACACACACACCTGCCTTGGTTCCTTGCTCCATTCTTTGCTCCTGTCACTTTCAATAAGAATAGTCATTCTAGCAAGCCCAGTTCTGTGAATTCCCACCAACCAGACACCACAAAACCTGCTCCAAAATCACTGATGGGGACCCTGCAGGTGTTGTAAGCTAGGAAGGCTGGACATGAGCATCCAAGCAGGAACCAGCACCTAAAAGCAGGAGCAGGCAAGAAAGCACCAGGTGAGAGCAATTATAAAGGGGGCAGTGTTGGGATCGAGCAGACAAAATAGGTTAGAAGAAAGAGGTAGGCAGACAGGCTGCTACTGACAACTCAAGGAAGAAACTAAAGCTACAACCTGGGTAAGCAATGTGGTTCTTACAGAAATATGGCACTCACTTGATAGAAAAATGAATTTGGAAGTGCCGTATCTTTGTTATTAACCAAGTTTAATTCATGGTAGAGAAAATTATTGGCGGGGCTAGGGAGAAAAGCCACTGAAGTACTTGTTGTGTAATGTGAGGTCAGGGTAATGTAAGTTCAGATCACTAACACTTACAAAAAGGCAGTGGTGTGTGCCTGTAACCCATTTCTGGGAAGGCAGAGACCATACAAGTCCTGGAGCCCACTGACCAGCAAGACTAGCTGAAACAGTGAGATACAGGCTTAGTTAGAGATCCCATCTTTAAAAGTAAGATAGAGACAGAAGTAGGAAGATACTTGATGTCAGCCTCTATCTTCCACATGTTCATACACAAGTCAGCACACACACACACAAGCACACATGCACACTAAACCCATGAATACATGAATAGATGGGTAGATGGATAAAAGAAAATGAAATAGTTGTCAAGATGAATCAAAGGATGATGCCTTATGACATGAAGGTATAAAGTCAGAAGCTCCCATTAAGTCTTGCACAGATAAAGCAGTGACTGTTCAGATCATCTAGCTTCTTAAGATAAAGGTGAACCAAAGGAGAATCTATAGAGCAGCCTGGAGCTTGTGAAGTGCTCGCTGTTTGCCTCCATCTGACCTAGTAATAATTCAGCCTCATCATTCCATCCTCTGACTGCCTTTCCCATTGGAGTGTGATGTTGTGTTCCAGAATCTAGGACAATGGTTAACAGAGAAGATACCTAATAAAACTTTGGATAAATTAATAAATTACTTATTCCCCAAATATTTGGGGACATAATTTACTATATTACTTAGGATTCCTTCAATTTGAATAACTGAATTTCATTTTAGATCTTATTGCAAAAAAGAGAATTTATTGGCTCATAAAACTAGAAACAATAGTCTTAAACATATCCAGACCTAGTGGCTTGAATGATCTCATAGTGATCGAATCTCTTGCCATCATCCCATGTTGGCATTACTTTTAGGCAGTTTTCCTCAATTTGATTCTTAGCATCTCCAGATTTATAACCATTATCTGGGAAAACTTTTCAGAGAACAAAAGCATGTCTTCTCCATAGCTCAAATCAACCCCAACCCCCATCTTGATTGTTACTGCATCTACTTCAGCAGTGTCCAAGGATCCAAAACAAGAATTGGGTCCATGTTGATCAACTGGGTTGAGAATGAGAGAGATGTTGTTCCTTGAAAGAGAATCTCGGTGTTTTAACAAGATAACTGTAAGCACCTGGAACTTTTCAAATACTCATCTTTCAAGCACTGGGCAAATCCAACAACCTCATCATCAGAGTGCTGCAACCATAGTGTCTATTTTGTACCGGAGTAGACTGAAGTATAGAGAGACTAAGCAGCTTACTTAAAACTCCAGAGCTGGTAAAACAGAACCGTACCCAACAGAGACAGTCTAGCTGACAGTTCACTCTTTGGGCCTCCATACAATGCTCCTGAGACGGAATCAATGACTAAAAGAAATGTGGAAATCCACTTTACTTGGCTTAATCAACAATAAAGCATTGGACAGCATGCATAAAGCATTCCATATCGTTGGAGGCCCAGTGGCAAATGAGGAGTGACCGGCTGAGTCACTTGGTAGGATATTGCCAGGAAGATTTTCTCTAACATTCACTCCCGTTAGTTGTTTCCTGACTTCTATGGAAATTATCTTCCACAGTTGTGACAGCATCTATCAAGTTAATTTTATTTCATTAGATCATTGCTAATGTATTCAAAGGAAAACATTCTATTGTTGCTTAATAGTTATTTGTTTCAATAGTTGGATTGTATTATAGTTCAGTTCTTTGAGCTCTGATGCCCAGAAAGTTTGGACGTCTTTAAGCCACCCATTTTCTTGTTGCTCATTGATCTTTTGGATACTGAAATTTATTACCTGATAGATGTCTTTTTCTTCTAATTTTTTTTTGGTTTTTTGACACAAGGTTTCTCAGTAGCTTTGGAGCTTATCCTGGTACTAGCTCTTGTAGATCAAGTTGGCCTCAAACTCATAGAGATCCGTCTGCCTCTGCCTTCTGAGTGCTAGGATTAAAAGCTTATTTAATCCCACTGCCTGGCTTCTTTCCAAATTCTTTCTCTCTTTGAGAGGATCTTAACTCCTAACAGATAGGGTGCTTTATAGATTCAAGTACTCTTTCTCTTTAAAATATCAGATAAAGTTCTGTTGAAGGATGCTCTGGAGGACAAGTGAAAATAGAGATTTGAAAGTTAGACCCTCAGCCTAAAGAGAATGACATAGGTCTTGGAGGTAGAATGTCTGATGAGCTTTGTTTTGTGCCATAGGGGTAGAATTACATGGGAAAGATAGGTAGTCCTCTTGGGCATGCAACTGTTGGATGGGGTGAGGGGTAACAGCTACTCCTGTATCTGTTTGGTCCTGCTCCCTCCCTGTAGAATGGGACCCAGTGTTACTCTTTCCATGTGATCTGGACATTATCCTCCCCTCACACTGCTTCCAGCAAAGGCTCTCCATGTGCTGATCATGTGTAATTGATCTCTCTCAGTTAACCCAAAGTCTTAAGATTCTTATGGACTCTATCAGACTGTGGATGAGCTCATTGTTAGATCATTGACCTTCCCTGATCTTGGAAGCTGGGGGCAGAGGGATTTCTGAAATCTCCTAGTGACTAACATCACAGGGGCTTTTATGACTACATTTTTTGTGCGTGTTCTTTTTCATTGTTGTTTTCTTATTTGGTTTTGTTTCCATTTTTATTTTGAGAAAAGATCTGGCTGAGTTCTCCAGGTTGACCCCAATCATCCTCCTTCAGGCTCTGTGTAACTGAGATGTTTCCTGCTTTTCAGAAAATGTCGATCTGAGTATGCCCTATTGATGCCTCTCCATTCATCAGGACACTGGCTTATTCCTAGTGCCCGCTGGGACTGTAAAGACTTCCACACAATGTCACAACACTGAAAAACTTGTCATAAAAATACCTGTTTTAGTTGCCAAGTCTAAAGCCCTGTTACTAATGAGAAAGAGAACCTGGCTATCAGTGATTCATATTCAAAAGTCATATAAGGGGCTAAGCATGGAGTCCAAAGGTAGAGCCCTTGTCTAGCATGCACAAAGGCCTGGGTTCAATTCTGTGACTGATGTAAAGGGTCATATAATGCCTACTGCTAACAAAGATATGAGCAGGAAGGCATATAGACTAGAGTAGACATTGTGAAAGTCACATGCAACATTAAGTAGTCATCTACCCTGTGATCTAGTAGTCAAACTAAGGCTAGACCCAAAAGAAATGATTATATCACTGATGAAAGAGAGCCATGAATGAGAGTGTTCAGCAATGCTATTTATAATGGAGCTAGAAGCAGGAATAACTGGATGCGCATCACTAGGAATAATGGATAAGCAAAAGTTAGGATACATTCTCATTATCATATGTGGCTTCCAAAGTAGTGCATTAGATTTATGTACAAAAGCAGAAGTAGATGTTAAAGGTAGAGAGTGAGTGGACATGGTGATGCTGCATTCACTCCTAGCACTTGGGAGGCAGAAGCAGGGGGATCTCTGTGAGTTCAAACCCCTCCTAGTCTACCCAACAAGTTCCAGGACAGCTGGGGCTACATAGAGATACCCTGTCTCAAAAAAAAGAAAAGAAAGGAAGGATGGAAGATGGAAGGAAGAAAAAGGAAAGTAAAAGAGTAGCGAGTAAAATGTACCAGAAAGGAAGCTCAGGAATTTGCAGTATTACTTAATTAGAACTACATATTTCACAAAAAAAGAAGCTGTGCTCTTCAGAGAAGTAGCGATTGTAGTGAGGGGCTGGGAAATGAGTGTGTCACTTGACTGGATGAGGAGGAGCCACACCCCGAGGGCTGCAGTCCTCAGTCTCTTTTCTGTGAGGTCCAGAGGCAATTAAATGGGGAAGGTAGGAAGGAGGAGGAACTCTGTGGCTCACAACCGAGGCATAGTGGAAACTGGTGCCCTGGTGCTGCGTTCTGCTCCCTTTAAGCCCATACCTACCATGAGGCTGCATGAGACAGAAGGAAGAGAAATGATCGTTCTTGTAGAGGCCAAGTGCCCAGATGCAGGGGGATTAGGACGAAGTTGTACCCTAAGGTGCCATCTGTTTCTCAGTCTTCCTAATGCTTTGACCCTTTAATACAGTTCCTTACATTGTGGTGACCCCCAACCGTAAAATTATTTTCATAGCTATTTCATAAATATAGTTTTACTACTGTTATGAATCATATCATCTGATATTCAGGATACCTGATATGCGACCCCTGTGAAAGGGACATTTGATTCCCTAAGGGGTCATGACCCATGGGTTGACAACCGCTGCCTTAGAGGTAAGCCAACGGTTTGTGTTTCTTCCTCTTTTACTCTTGGTTTCTTGTACGTGGTGAACTGAAAGCTCCACTCCAGGAGCCACTGTCTATGAGTCTCGCTCCTTGAGGGTCATCAGTAAAAATGCCATGTGGCAAAAGGAGCTCAGAGCTACAAACTCTCTTTTTTACTTGTGGCCTGAGTAAGGAAACAGCCCATTGCCAGCCTCACCCATGACAAAGCGCCCAGGAGCTCTGATCCTAGGTGACTTCTTGTTAGACAGAGGCAGGCAAACCCACTTGCTCAGGAACTTGAAGACATTCCTCTTTGGGTTTCTAAGGAGATGTGAGAGGAAGGGACAGAAGATAGAGCTGGCATGCCTGAAAATGCGAGTTTGAGCCCATTCTGATATTCTTTGGTGGTTACTTATTCAGGCACTCAGAAGAAATGAAATAAGGTAGAAGGATTTGTGTAGGAACCACATGGCCATTAGCTCCAAAATACCCAGATAAGGAGCTAGAACATTCTCAAATAAAGTGGTCTTTTTATCAAAAATCTTTTTTATTTTAATTAAGAAAACACTGGAACTTCCTCCTCCTGTCGTATATCCTGAAAATTATACGTTGTCTCCAGGACATTTCATTTCTTCCTTAGCAGACATGGGTTTTATTGGATCCAAGACTGCGAAGGAAAGACACTTGGTGTGCTCTAACTGGGGGAAGAAAGGGTTTGGAAGCCAAATGCTGGGCATGGGGAGAGGGCTCAGTCAGTCAAGGGCTTGCCAGGCAAGCAGGAGGACCTGCAGATCCCTAACACTTGTGGAAAAACCGGATGCATGTTTGTAATCCTAGCAGTGAAGAGGCAGAGACAAGCCAGCCACGCCAGCCAGCCGGATCCATGAGCTCTGGGTTCAGTGAGAGTTTCTGTCTCAAAAATAAGATGGGGAGTGAGGGAGATACCTGACATTGACCTCTGATCTCCACATGCATGTGGTTGTAAGTTAAGTGCTCTCATATAAACATACATACACACCCACTTGAACACATATGCACTAATAAAACCCTCTCTCCTTCTCCACCTTCCTCTCTCTCTCTCTGAGCTGCTGTACACACTCAACTAATTTTTCCGAATGTTTGTGTGCATTTTCTGCTGAAAGGCAAAGGGATCTTCCTGGTGGAGCTGGCATTTCATGGCACATGGTAGGGTCTGTGGTCAGATGGGCTGTTCCCTCTTCATGGAAGATCCACTTCTCCATTGGTGATTGCTGCAAGAGGCCAGATGTTTCCCTTTAACCTCCTATTGGTTCTAATCTCCTTCAGTCTTTGATCCCAGCCCCACTTGAAAGTAACCTCTCATTTAGCTCCTCTTGGGTGGTCCTTGGCGGAGATTTAGTTGATTCTAACTTTTCATACAGTCTTTCTCTGTGTGCTTCCATGGTACAATTCTACCTTTCTAATTGCTAAGAGGAAAATTGTTAATCCCTTTGATTCAGGGAGTAGCATAATAGCCTTAAAATTGGCAACTTAATTGAAAACCTCAGAAATTGCTAACTTGTTTTGGTAGTATTTCCCACCCCATTCTTTCCTTCAAATATTTTTTTCCAAAATAAGATTAAATGAATTTTGTGATTTAAAAATGCCTTTTCAAAATGCTATATCCTTATCTCTCTATTCCAAAATTCTATTTGGATTTCATGCATAGCCTTAAGTATTTTATTGATTGTTACAGATCTGTTTAATGGGTTATTACAGGAAACAGTTACTGGAAGGCAGAAAGGGTATGTGACATTGACTAATGGGACATAGAAACTCCTTCTGTCCCTTCTTTGCCATTATGTAAGAATAAACAACTTAAATTGCTACTCTTAGATCCCAAGGCTTGTCTAGGCCACACATGTCAAATATCAGTGTGAGTTTAGAGACTGGGCTATCTTACATTACAACTGGTATGTATTAGTATTCTCTTGACTTCATTATCAAAACCTAACCAAGCAAACTAATTTTTTGAAAGAGACCTCCAATTTTGCTTTGGATTCATAAAAGCAAATTCCTTTTAAAAATTCTGAGAATAGAAGGGTTTCTGGGTTTCTGGCATATTCCATTGATCTTACTTATGAATAGAGAAAAGGTCAAGGGTTTTGCTTATTTGTTTTCCATAGGCACTCTAAATTTTCAAAGATTTGGAGGCTTTCAAGGGACTTTTAAGAGACACTTAATTTGTTACAGATGCATTAGCATATTGAATTTATGTGAAAGAATGAATGCCAGGCAAAGGATATTGGGTTCATTATTTATTAACAGAGCTAGTCAAAACTCCCCTGTTTTAACCAAGTGGTGGTTTGGCCCCCATTCAAGATGCCATCTCTTAATATTGCTGTCCCCAACAATTAATGTACAACGAAAAGGTGGGTGTATCTGTGTATAGACAATCATGTCGGATTCCAGATGATGTGGGCCCATCTTGGCTTTCTCCAGACTGAATATGGCACTTCTGAGTAGGTATCTCAAAATATGTGTGTCTCCCACTTTTTACCTAAAATGAAACTCATTAGTGAGGACTTCAAATTGTGCTGGATCTGAGCCCTTCTCCCTGTCAGGCCTTTTCTCTCTCCCTGACCTCTATGCTTCCTTTTCCTGGCCCAAGGGGCTCTTCCCACTGCGTCTAACTCACACGCTCCCACCTCTACCATGGGAAACCCCTCTTCATGGTCCTAAGGAAGACCCAGCCAGGCCCCACCTCCTCAGGAAAGCCTCCGTCCCTGACTATGTCACATCCGGTTAGGATAAGCTCTCATACTGCTGCTTTCTTTATGCCAGTTTTAACTCTACCCTTGCTTATGTTTTATTTAACTGTCTTTCCATTCTCCCATTGTGAGAGTTCAGAGGACAGACACAGGGGTGATCTTGCCTGCCCACATGACTTAGTGCTTAATAACTGGCCTTATGATAAATGGCTGATACATATCAGTGATATTTGAGTGGGTGTGTTCACTTGTGTGTTCACTTGATGGGTATCCAAGACTCAATGGATCAGGTCAAGGTTCTGAATTCTGAAGCCCATGTTGTCTCTGCTAGTTTTCTCTTGGAGGGCCCCAGAGGCTCACAGTGATTATCTTACCCTGCATTGGCACATTGTCAGTTGAGAGCATCTCTGTGTGGACATGTTCATGTGAGGGGACATATTCTTGTCCCTTGATCTATTATTGACAAGCACGTGCTCCCTGTCTTCCTGCATGGATGAAGTTTAAGATGTTGAAAACAGAGGTAACACAGATAAGCAAAGACAGCTGAGCTATCTGTGGGGAACATAGGTCTTCTAGACCTTGATTATACAACTCTTCTGAATCTCAAGCCCTCAAAAAGCCTTCAGGTCTTTCTCAATGGCTACTCTCATGCCTTGTCCTCCTGATAGAGAGAGAGCATTTGCACGGCTTTAGTCAGAAACACAGTCCTGTGACCTCAGCCATGCACATTGCCAAACATAACAATTTTGCTCTTCAGTGATATGCAACAAAATGGAAAACTAAACGTTATGGTGCCACATCCTGATTACCCATCATTCCTGTTGCCTGTGCAGATCCAGTGAAGCCCTTGGAGACCCAGTTTACACTGCCTGTTGTTGGTATTCATAAGTGTCGTCCACAGAAACAATTGCTCCCGTCCTTGGAGTTTCCAAGATTATTTATGGAAGAACCTCACGTTCTCCTTTTGTTGTCCATCGTTCCAGGAAAAGAAGCAGAATTTAGTGTTCAACTGGTGTTACACAGCATTCCCATTTGTTTTCTCTATGGTCTGTCCCATTTTAATGAACATTCTCATTAAAAATGTGGGTTTAGGTGATTTAACATAATAATTCAATTTTATCGTTGTCTTGTATTTGTCTGTATAGAGTTTTCACTACTGACTTAAATAGAACTGACAGGCTTTAAAAGTTTTACTTTGTTTCGTTTTTTGAGAAAGGCTCATCTTTCTGCTGGGAATTGCTGACTTATTTCTTCTCTGTCTATCACCAGCCCAAATTAGAAACAAAATTGGAAAACCTCACACTTTCCAAATGAGTCTTTCCCTGTGGAAAGAAGATTAAAAGCACCCCTACACACACACACACACACACACACACACACACACACACACACTGCATGTGATAGTGCTTGAAAATGCTTTAAGCACAGGTACCGGTACCTCTCAAAGGCTGGACCTATTGATTTATAAAGTTAGATGTGAAGAAAATCTAAAGATAAATAGTGTATCATTAAAAAGTGAAATAATATTATTTTGATTCATACTTGACAATTTTTCACAAGAATGTTAAGCTCTAACATAAATATATGGCCTCCCCAGCTGTTCAAATAGTATGATTAATTAAATGGATTTTGTCTGAAAACTAACACTGACTCTTGTTCTCAAGTTGCAAATGTGTCCGATATAAAGGAAAATGTAAAAGCATTCCTCTGCTATCTACTAAATTCAAAATATAGAATTAATATTGCTGAATTTCTGAAGTATTACATGAAGGTATGTATGTATGGTGTGTGTGCGTGCGTGCGTGTGTGTGTGAATTTCACCTGTAAGGAAATATGCCACTTGTCAGTCCCAGATATTCAGTATAAAGCTTGTAAAAAGCCAACAAGACTTTCTAGAGGCCCAGATAGACACCACTGCATAGCATATGCTTAAACACAGAAAGAACAGCACCATAGACTTTCAGTTAGAATGCCCCTGGTAGAACATATTATTCTGAGGGCTAAGAGCAAGGAAGGATGCCTTAGTTATTTTTCTCATTGCTGTGTCAAAATGCTGGACAGAAGCTACTAAGGGAAGGAAGGGCTCTTCTGGCTCCCCTTCTGAGGGCGCGGTCCATCATGGCAGGGAGAGAAAGGCTGAAGAAGCATGAGGCAGATGACCAGAGTGCAGTTAAGAAGCAGGAAGAGAGAGATACTGACATCCAGTTTGCTTTCTCCTTTCTTATTTTCTATGGGACCTCAGCCCATAGAAAGGTGCTGCCTGCATTCTGGGTAGGTCCTCCCTCCTGCCTGCTAGAAATGCCCTCACAGACAGTCCAGAGATTTGTCTCCTAGGTGGTTCTGAAGTCAGTTTAGCAGACAATGAGGGTGAACTCTCTCCAAAGGTTATGAAAGCCAATTCCCTTGGTAGATTGGAACTGGTGAGTGGGAGTCCTTCCTTCACCGGTGTAGATTGCTAGTTGAAGAAAACTACTGAGAAGAAGCAGCGTCGGACATGTTCTTCAGGAAACTCAGTGTGAAATGTGGTGTGTCTATGGCAGACACTGGAACTCAAAGACAGCCATGAGACCATTGCATCAGGCCAGCTCCAAGGCATCAGTCTCCGTGCCCAGCAAGAAACTCCCCAATAAGCGTATGGTGGATAGGTAAGAAAAGTCCTGGAAGAATCAAGAAATCTAGCAGAAATAAAATAGAAAGGATTTGGGAATTGTCTGGGTTGGGAGACAAAGCAGAAAAAAAAATCAAAGGTATCTTTAAGATTCAAGTTCTCTGTAGCAAATTCATAGAGCTACGGACAGAATTCTGAAACTCAAGAGGAGGGAAGTAGGGTGGGGATGGAGGAAGGCAGTGGAGTTGAGCCTTAAGTGTGAGGTGCATGTAAACTATCCAGAAAGCGGAGTCTCAAAGAAGCAGGATGTTAGGAGTTGCGTGGTCCCTAGAACCAGGCAAAACAAGCAGAACCCACAGTGTAAGGTAAGGTCCACTGAGTAGCAGCAAAGGCCAGGGCCTTCTCCTGCACAGTACTTATGTATTTGCTATTCACTGCTCTTCTATGAGGCAAGCCCTGTCTTAATTCATTTAAAAACTTCTTTAATTCACTAAAAGTTTAAATAATATCTAATTATTATAAAAATTCAGAACATAAACATGAGCATTCAAGAGAAAAATAGGAACTGTTAAACAAACCTTTTTCTTAAAATTAATGTTTATAGTAAATTAGGAACAATTTAAATATACATCAAAAGGAAGTCAATAGCTTCTTCACAAAAAGGGAAGGATACAGCTAAAACAACTTACAAAAAATAGAATCAAGAATTCATACAAGTCACTAACAACAAGAAAATACAACAAACCCTACTGCAGTCTTGGCCTCTTCAGCTAAGAGTTATCGGTCTTTCTCTAAAATATTCCAGTAGGTAACTGATGCTAGCCTAATACCAATGGGGAGTTAAATGTTGGTCATGTAATCTCATAGAAGGGGAGAAAAATCTAGATCCTACAGTACTTAAGATCAAAGGGTTTGTACACTGGATTAAATTGTAATGTAATCAATAAAGTCAGCAAGACCACTTGAATTATTCCATAATAGTTCCATGCTGTTGGGTTTCATATGATGTCTGTAACAAGCTAGGTGGCAGAGCTTCCTTCCCAGGCAAGCAGGAACTGTGTGCAGATGGAAATTCTACCAGCAGAGACTGATAAATGGAATGGGTGTGGTCTCTCTGCACCTTAAAAGCTCCATTTAAAAGGAAATTGGAATAAAATTTTGACATGAGATCTGCAATAGATCCTGGAAGTAAAGGATGGATCTAGTCCAAGGAAAATAGGTTAAAACAAACAAACAAACAAAGCAACAACAAAACCCCTCCAAAACCCAAAGCCAGGTTTAATGAATAGGTCACATTAGAGAGCTGCTGGCAAGATGGAGCTTGAGAACAGTGACTAGAAAGATTCCAGAAGTAATGGGATGTAAAAGGCACACAACACTTGTAAGGGGACGGGAGTCAATTATAAAGATGAGGATGAAGTATGATGCTCACTTATGTAAGCAAACAAATGAAAGTTAATCTCATTAATACAGGCAGAATAAATTCCAAGAGTTTACACAGAATATGAGGAAAATTTAAGGAGGTGAGTAACACACACACATATACTTATATACACACGCATATATATACGTTGTATTATAAATATAGATTAGGTATATACACATAAAAATATAGAACAATATAAAAGAATAAGATTAACTATTTTTTGCCATTTGCTTATCAATGATCAATTGAAGGAGAAAGGAATTTTTTTCTTTAAACATTTTTATTGGAGCTGGAGATATAGCTTAGGGGGTCAGTCAGTGGCCTAGCATATGCAGGCCCTGTATATTCACCCCCGGCACTGCAAACACAGAAACAGTTTATTGAAGTACACTTGATACATAGAAAACATACACATTCAGTGTGTACAATTTGCTATACCTGATAGCAAGAGATATTAGATTATGAGCTGAGGGTATCCATGGTCACCACATGTACTTGCTAAGTTTAAGTTCCAGTTAGTTCAGTAAGGCAAGAGGGAGATACAGAAGGTATTCAGGCAAGAAGGGGAGAAGACGACACCTCATGGATAAGGCTAAACCCAAAGGGATCTGCAAAACATGACCAAGAACCAACAGGTAAGCTTAGTGAGGTCAAACCTGAAGGTCATTCATTCTCCAGAGTGATCTCTTTCCTGTGTTTAAGCAATAAACAAGGGAAATCTGAACATTTTAAAAATGTAATATTTATATATACATAAGGCCTCAACTTATACCTCATAACTGGCCTAAAAATTCACCTAATATAAACCTGTAATATAGAGCTATAAAACTCTTGGAACCAAAGAGGAGAAAGCAAAGCATTCTTAAATATTACCAAATGCAATGTGGGTACAAAGCAAACTCAGTTTCATTAAGACTTGTAAGTTTCCTCTTCATGGGATATTGCAAAAAAAAGGTTAAAAGATAAATCTCAGACTTGGAGAGGATGCTAGAAAATGGCATATTTGACAAAAAGCTTGAAACCAAAATACGGGGGAAACTAGAAAATTCAGCTATAAGAAAACATATAATTCACTAAAAATAGGCAAATGTCTTGAACCAGCGCTACACAGAAGGGGACATGTAGGTGGAAAATAAGCACGTGAGAGGCTGCGTTAGTCATTGGGGAAGTGAAGATGAGAAGCAAAGAAGTCTGCTGCTGTGCCTACTAGAATTACCAAGATAAAAATGACAAGAGTCGGATATGGATCTCACATAGGTCCCAGCAATCTCACTTTTAGTTACCACAAATGAAAATTTGTTTTCAAGCAGAAACGTCTGCAGGAATGTTTAAAATAGCATTCATTATTCAGAACCACCAAAAGCTAGAACCAATTCAAATTACTTTTGGGGGTAGATATCTACTCAGAAGAACTTCCTCATAGGTGCAAGCAATGGATAATTAATTCACATGAAGTAATGAATCTCAGGCTCATCATCTAATTGAAAGAAGCCCCTCTACCCCTGCCACACACACACACACCCACACA
>LOJH01044443.1:2784-14590 GCA_001685095.1 Ellobius talpinus | reverse complement strand
AATGGGAGGAGGGGAGGAGGTGGAAATTTTTAATAAAAAAATAAAAATAAAAAAAGGAATTAAAAAAAGGAAAAAAATATCCAGGTTTAATAGGAGTTCTGTGCTCTCAGGTGGCCCCAAGGGGAAACCAGGAAGCTGAGTGAAAGTGCCCACCGGGAGGAAGGAAAAGGGACCACATGGTCCTCTTTCAGGAGATCACTTAAATACCCTGGGGAGTGGTCCTGACCCCACCCCCAGGGAGGGGTCAGGAGAGACTCTCAATCTTTGGTTTGAAACCATAGCCTCATTTTAAATATGATGTAGCCTTTGGCCCCTTGCAGAATGATGTTGTTGTATGTTTAAAAGCACAAGACAAAATAAGACATCAAGAAATCAATTACATATATACATATACTGGTCTACTAGTGTGTTTAATAAGTATTTTATATTCAAAATATCAAAGGAATTGTTTGATACAGTTACTTTAAGGTGTTGGTAGTAGTTGCTAGTACCTATAACTGTGGTAGTTTGAGACTGAAAGGGGTTCTAAGCTTCATTTAGTTAATAAAGGCATTTAGATCTTTTCCATCTCCAGAGTTATGGATTCTCAGATTTCCTCCCATCATTCCCCTTCATAGCTATAGTGTTTTCCTTGCTACCAGTCCAAAGCACAATCACATGGACAGTACTGCCTATGTCTTCTTGACATATCTACTTTTAAAACCAAAGTTTTAGGATTCGGGGTGGGCGATAGTCATTCAGTAACGTATTTGCTCTGTAAGTATGAGGATCCAAGTTTAACCTCTCAAGCCCGTAGAAGTCAGGTCTGGTGGTGTCACAATCTTGCATCCCCGTTTTAAGGGATATGGAGATAGGTGGGTTCCTGGCACATATACACAAATCAACTTTGACAGCTTATCTTCAATGGGCGGGCTTTTGTAATGAGTTTAATGGCAAGACGTGGCAAAGTTGGATTGGAATCTACAGTGAATGTGTATTGCACTTGCCAGGGCTTGCTAAGATGACCAAATAGATATTTGATACAGATAGGCAACGTTTAAGATGCTTTTCACAGCCATCTTGACTATAAGGGCCTCCAGGCTTTTAAAAGGAAGCCGAGATGGTTGGCACAAAAGTGGGCCAATAGCCACCTGATGGACAGCTGAGGCCGACATCCGGGGTGGCTTGAGAGTGGGGGCAGGAAGGGTTGAGAAATGTCTGGGCTCAAGCATGAACCTAGCTTGAATAGACTTTTGCATAACTTCAGCCCCAAGTCCTTGGCCTGGGCGGAGTGTGGGCTTGATGGAAACCTACCTTACTAGCAAGGAGATATCATGTGACAGACATGCAAATTTAAAGATACAAGAGTGGCAGCTAATACCTGCAATCTCAGAACTTGTGAGGCCGAGGCAGCTTGACTGATGTGAGTTCAAGGCCACCATGAACAACAGATGGAGACACTGTGAAGATAAATACACAATCTACAAGGAAAGGCTTTATTCTGAGGGCTAAACTGAGGCAAAGGAGAAACTGAATTTTACATTAGGCAACTTCCATCTACAATCAAAGCAAAAGGACTTAATGACTCTCAGAAATCACATTCTTTAACCTGGTTAGTGGCAGAGTTTTAATTTTGGAATAGTTCTTAGGAGAGATTGCTATCAATAACTTGTTAGTAAATTATACTGTCATTAGACAATTTTAATGTATAAAGATAGGTATGTATTTATATAAAATATGTACTATACATACTTTATGGTTCTTTCTGTGAGCATGTTATTAGGCCCATATAAAAAGACACTAGATAAACATCGCTCTCAGAAAGGGAATGAAAGGGCATGGAGTGGACAGCATGATTCCAGAATGCTCCTGCTTCCTTGTTTGTCGCTGAGTCTGGAACACGTTATTTCCAGATAAATATCTAAGGGAGCTACAAGGCTTTGATCTACATGGAGTGAAAGCTACACAGATAGGAAGGGAACAGAAGCTTTAGAAAATGTGGAAAGGAAAGCACGTCCAGAGAAAACGAATCTCTTTGGAAAGAAGGCTTTCTCTGAACTGGAAAAGAACATGTCATCAACAACGGAAACCCAAGCATTGTGAAGGGCTAGCTCCTAGCTGTGGACACTGGGTCTCATGGGTTCTGCATGTTTTCTGAATGCCATGTGCTTCACAGAAGTACGAGTGCTTCCTATCTCTCTTTGGAACCTTTCTGAGGAGCAACATGTTCTCATTTGCTCCGAGTTTGATGGTGATGGAGTCTAGAGGAAACCTCCTAGCTCTGCTTAGTGCCGTCCTGTCTATTCACACGTGATGAGCCTGATCCTAGACTTGCTTCGGCCCCTTTCGCAGAGGTTCACGACTAAAGCCCAAGTCATGGTTCTATAGAGATACAGTTTCCCATTTTGACCATGGGGAAAAGAGCATCATCAAATTTTACTAGACCTTGTCTTTGTAATCTTGTCAATGGAAGTGTGAAATATTTAGGGGTTTGTTTTGTTTTGTTTGCTTCCCCCTCCATGAAGAACGTGTTCCCTGCTTTGCTTTATAGAAGTCATTTCCTTCTTGGAACAAAAGAATCACTGCACACGGTGTTCTGGGAACTGTGGGAGGATTAAGAATGACCTTTAGCTGGAGAGTGAGGCAGCACAACTCCAGAGGATTCTGACCTAGTTTCTTTCCATGTGTATCATGTTGCACCTCTGTGGAAAACACGGGCAAAGCCCCATACCAGCCTCAGGCAGGTCCTTAGAACTCTCAGCAGACTGGTCTATGTAAAGTCCAGCGGAGAAGCCAGCTAAAATCTGCTGAAGGCATCCCCTATTCAGAGTGGGCTTCATCTCTTTTTGAAGGAGGGGACATAAACTCATGTGCTGACATGACATGATAACTTTTTCTTACATGGCTAGCACTTGGGACACAGTAGTGTCTTTTGAGCCTTCACACAGAGGCTTACAGAGCAATGACACTTAGGTGGTCCACAATTACGTAACATAATTAACACAGAACAACACTCCTTTTTCAAGAAACGTATATATCAAATAGTTAATAAAATAACATGACAATTAAGGAATGGATCATGTTACACAAATAAAAAGGAAATGGACATTTAAAAATATCTGCTGTGAAATGGTATAAAGCAAACACACCAACCAATGGTGTAGAGTATAGGCCACACAGAAGAGCACACCCAAGACACAGCCACCCAATGTTTGACAAAGGTGACAAAAATACAAGAAGGAAGAAACAGCCTCTTCTAGAGATGGTGGGGGCAAAGTGGGTGTTCACAGGCAAAAGGATGAAACCAGACTCATGTTTCTTACCTTGACAAATATCAATTCAAAATGGATCAAAAACCTTAAGGTAAGACTTGAAATTCTAAAGCTTATCAAGGAAAACACAAGCAAAATACTTGAAGATACAGGCAGAGGCAAAGCTGTTTCAATAGCACAGGAAGGGATCCCTTGGACGGACAGGAGAAGCCAAAAAGCTCTGTAGCAAAGGGAAGCATCAGTAGGAGCCTACAGAATGAGAGAAGACCCGTCCCGGTTACACTGCTGAGATGCTATTAATATTCAGGTTATTAAGAACTGTAAAAATTAGCCTCAGAAAGATAAACATCAGGTGTATTCCCTTATTTAGAGAATGCGGATTTAAATTATAGACATGTACATGTATGTATATAGAACATGGAAGTACAAGGTGGAACAAGAGACGGAGAATGAAAGGGTAACAGAATCCATGAGACAAGAAAGCAGAAGGGGGCGTTTGTGGGGGAGCAAGTGGCTAAGCAAGGAGGAAGGGGAGTTGGAAATGAGGGCATGGGAGCAGTGAATGAGAGGACAGTCTAATGACACACTTGTATATGTGTGCTCATGAAAATGCCACAGTAAAACATTTTTTGTATGATAATCCAAAATTAATTATAGTTAAAAATAGCAGACTTCTATGAGCAGGCAGCACACAGGAATTTTGACATGCTCCATTTTCTTCATCTTTAAGTCAGGTTGGCCATGGTATGTGCTTTACCTCATAGCCAGGCACATGCTTATAGTATGACCTGAGAGCCAAGTCCAGGGTTTATGTAGCCCCTAGACCTGCCCACTTGCCATTATATAGGACATGTGATGAATAAATACCACTCAAGAATTCTCTGACTTAGTGGCGTCACCCTTTGCATAACTTTCTGTGGATGCCACCATCGTCTTCGCTATCACCGGCATAACAGTGGAGATTGATCTGTCACTGACCCATTTACTGTATCTTATTGTTACCTGCACATTTTTCTCCTTACTGATGTTGCCATATGTTCTTTGAAAGTAGGTCTTAAGTCTTACTCCTTTTTTTATCTTTGGAAGCATTTTTTCTCAATAAGTGTTTTGAAGTGAAGATAAATTCCCATAAATCATGGTTTTATGAGTTGGAAAGCCTAGAAAAATATTATTATACCTAGGAAGAGGCGGCATAGAGTACGTTTACTTTACTCATACAAAACCCATCACAGGAACTCCTCTTCCTCCTCACCCCCAGCCCACTGTCTGTTTCTCTTTTTTGAGACAGGGTCTCATGTAGCTCAGACTGGCCTCAAGCTTGCTATGGAGTCAAGGATATCCTTAACTGCCAGTCCTCTTGCGTGTGCTTTCTGAGAGCTGGAGTTACAGGTGGGTTTCATTCCAGGCATCTGTGTCCTCTGTGTGAACCCAGGGTTTCACGAATGCTTGGCAGGGACTCTTCCAACTACATCCCCAGCACCCACAATGACTTTAAAGTGTGAAATTTTGATTAAAAAGGTCCATCTACAAGAAAACTAGGAAACTCCTAAATGCCAAATCTGTCCAATATGGTGAACATGTATAAAGATGAGGGAGAGCATGAGAATTATGACCTAACTGCAGACTCATCTGAGGGGTGACAAGGACCCCTTTAATACAGGTCCCAAAGATGAAGTTCGGACACAGGAGGGGATGCAGAGCCTCCCCTGGGACCTGGTGCTGTTGTGCACAGAAGGAAAGGATGGCCAGACAGATGGCAGGAAGTTACTGAGCAAGATATGTTTATTTTCTCTGAAAATAGACATCCTATTTAGAAGGTTAAGGGGATTATAAAAAGCAGAACAGCAGACAGCTTTGCAGTGGCTGAGCAGATTCCAACCACAAGCAAACTAAACACAAACAAGAGAGATGTAGAGCTGGTGTGTCCATCATGATCCTTACGGACTGACAGCCTGCCTGGGTAGCCACTCATCTGCAGGGTCAGGGAGGGTGGGTGGCACATACTGCTAAAATTTTGTGAGCAGTAAGAGCCAAATTTGCACCGCTGACTCATCTCCAGTATTTCAATTTAGCAAGCCAGGAGAATCTCTTTCCTTCAGAACTCAGCAGAGATTCGCATGTACTCACACATGCCAGGAACACCAACCTCAAATGAATACAAAGTCCCCAAACACTAATGTAAAGACATTCTGTACTTAAAAGGATGAAGGATAAACTCTTAATTTTTTTAAAATAACATTTATTTACTGGGGAGGTGACACATGTGTACCACAAAGTCATCAGAGGGCCTTGAACTCAGGCCATCTGGCTTAGCTGTAAATAGCTGTAAGGACTGGGCTATCTTGAAAGCCCAAATACACTCTTAGGAAAGAAAGATTGTTCCAGAAAACAGTTTCTTTTGCATATTTGTCTACATTCTCAAAAGACAAAAAAGGTAACTCAAGCCCTCTATCACTGATCAATATCCCCACATCAGGTAATTACTTAGGTAAATGTTTTCTCCCAGACCCAGGGCCGTTCACCCTCTACTGATTTTCATCTCATCTCACCGCGAACACACTAGGAATTTAAAATCCGCTTTGAGTGAAAATAGTAGAACAAATCTGGGTTTGTATATATATTTTACTTAGTTTTTGACTGCTTTTCTATTAAGATGGCCTTTAAATTGTTGATGAATTAAATGAAATTAAATGAAACATGGAAAGAAATAAATGAGAAACTCGGTGAAAGAAAATAGAGAAAAGAGAAAGTAAAGTACAAGTGCTGGAAGATGATGAAGCCATCAGAGTTGTGACAATCACGTTAGGAAAGGTATCATGGAAAATGCTTTCGATGGAGGGAGGTCAGACGACAGAGAACAAAGTAGCTTTTAAGCAAGGGGCCAAATAAATGAAATTAAGTAAAAAGAAGATGACAGCTGATACATACGGCTCCCTGCCAACCAGGGATACTGGTTGTCTGAAATGAGAGAACAGGATTAGGGAACAAGGAAGAAAGCCCGAAGTAAAATCAAAATCCCACTGAAGTCAAGTGTGCCACAGCTGTGCAGATAAGAGGAAGCCAGAAGGGAGACACACACTAACATCAGTAAGCTCTGACGCACAGAAACAATCCAAGGATTGGTGAGTGACCTGGCAAGAGCAAGCTTCATGTAAGGGAAGAAGAACAGGTTGATCTTGTTTTTTGCTTCCCCCCACCCCCCAACAGAAATAGTCAGTCAGCAAAGGGAGAGGAGGGCATAACAAAACTTTGGTAAATAATGAGTTAAAATAGTCTCAGGAAAGGGGAACAAAGAGTCCTGGGTCATTTTAAACACAGGGCAAAATGAACACATCCAGAGTCTTGGTTAAAGCAGCAAACTCATTACTGGTAACCCTAGACCTAGAAACACCATGTGACATGGACATGTAGTGTAGTACAGTACAGAGACACAAAGCCTGTGTAGGAAGGAAATGAAACAGCCTCCATTTCTCCCTCTGGATTCAGTGTGGAGCTATAGCTCCAGAAGTTGCCAAATTCAAGAAACAATCTTAATTTCTCAATCTCAAACAATTTAAAATCTCAAACAATGTAATATCAAAAGTTAAAAATTAGATTTATGAATATTCATTAAATAATCCTCAAAATTTTAGTTTTTTAAAAATTGTTTTTATTGAGCTATATATTTTTCTCTGCTCCCCTCCCTTCCTTCCACTTCCCCTTCTACCCTCTCAAGGTTCCCACACTCCCAATTTATTCAGGAGATCTTGTCTTTTTCTACTTTCCATGTATATTAGGTTTATGAGATTTTTATGAGGCAAAGTAGGGCAGAGACAGGACAAGGGGTCAGTTATTAAATGTGAAACACTTAGAATCACAGAATTCCTCTGGATATTGTTGCTGAGAATTCTAGAGTTTCACAATTAGGGCTAAATAATCTAAATCTCAGAAATGGCTATCACATTAAAATAGGCTATAACTCATGAGCATGTAGGTGTTGGAAAGAACGAACCAGATCATGAGGGAATATCAGAATAATGGTCAGGCACTGCTGCTAACTGAAAACTTACATCTGATATCTTCTTTGAACAACAGAAAGAAAAGTCATGAATGTGTTTTTTTGTCTGATGCACTGGAGTGGGGGATTTCTGCTTTCACTAAGTCCAGTATAAACTGTTTAGATTTTTGCACAGTGCATTTCCTATCCTTTTCTGTTTGTTCTAATTCTTTTATTGTTTGAGACAGGTCTCTTGATGTAGGTCTGGATGGCATGGAACTCACTATTAGCACTGGGCTGGCCTTGAACTCAGAGATCCACCTGCTTCTGTCTCCCAAGTGCTCGGATTAAAGGCATGGGCCACCATATCCCACCTAACCTCTCAATTCTTAAATGTTATGTTGGAGAGTCTTTTTCCTTATACAAATTAATTTTGTTTCTTACAATTTTTAAAAATTTTAAAGTATAGTCACATAAATTTCCTTCTCCCTCTCCTTTCCGCAACCCAACCCATACTCCTTGCTTTGAGCCAAGTTCATGGCCTTTTCTTTTTATTGTTACATGTGTACAGACCTAAAACTACAATCTGCTGGGTCTGTTTCCTATTGTATGTATTTGGTTTCAGGGTTACCACTTAAGTGTTGGGGGTTCTCCTCTCATTAGTTCCCTGTAGTTTTCTGTTTAGGGGCAGGGCCTTCCATGTCAGCATGTGTTATTGTGGAGGTCTCATAGGCAAGACCTTCCATGTCAAGACACAACCTCCAGGCGGACTTCTTAGGCCTCTGGCTTTTGTAGTCTTTCCATTCACTCTTTTGGGATGTTCCTGAGCCTTGGGGGGGAGCTGTTTTGGACATGGATCAACTGGGGCTGGACATCCCAGGGTCAGTTGCTCTCTGCATCTGAGCAGCTGTGGCTTCTGTCTGCTGCAAAGAGAAGCTTTCTGATGAGGGCTCTTTAGCTGGACTTACCTGCGGGTTTAAGGATACATATTTTGAATGCAGTTAGGAATTATATAAGTTTAGTGAAGTAGTGCTAGGCCGTTCTCTAAGATACATGATCTCATTAGCCCTGGATAGTTGTCTAGGTTTCCATTACCATAATGATATCCCTCTGCTGGGCATGCCTTACATCCAATTAGCAGATCTTGGTCACCTCCAAGATATAAGTGCTACTATTGCACCTTCAGGAATATCCCCATACTGGCTACTATTGTGGCTCATGGGCATCACAGTGGGGAAGACTGATTCCCTCCCTCTCTTAGCAGATTGCACAGCACCTTCTCATATTGGGAAGGCTTGTCGTAGGGAGGAAGTTTTTGGGTCATAGCTGGTTCAGAGCATATTTTTATCAACAGACTAAAGAAGGCAGAGGTCATGTTTTCATTTTATTCTAGAGTACCATTAAGTCATGGGCTGGGAGTCAGAAGACAATCCGGTCAAACTATTTTGTTTAAGAGTTCTCTGTTAGCTCATTTTCTGACCCCATCCTGGCCGAGTTGCTGGGAGACACTCAGGACCTGTTGTCCAAACTTGAACCTTTTGCCCTGGCCTGCTTTTGCTGTCATGTAGTGCTCTGACCTGATAGGCCTCTAGTGTCATTATTTGGTTTCTAGCATAAGCTTTCCCTTGGCATTCAGTTTTGATACCTGGTAGTTGTTTTCTCTTGGCACTGACTTTTGGATTGCAACTTTTGGATGGCGTTTTGAAGGCAATGATTATGCTTTTTGTGTGTGTGTCAGTGTTGCCATAGGGCAATTGTGTCATGTTTTAATGGATGAATGATTCTTCCCACTAAAGCAAGAGTCCTATAGACAAGCCATCACACTTCTCAAAGTTGATTACTGTCATGGGGCAGACAATCAGAGGCAAGACAATGACTAGGCATATTATAGACTGCTCTATGGCATTCAGTCCACAGTTCCATACTTTCTTCAGAAATAAGAGTTCTGAAGAAAATAAGAATTCAGAAGAAATAAGGAAAACTCCAGAAATAAGAGTTCAAGTCTACTATTTATTTTTTAATTAACAAAACATGCGGGCATAGGGCTGCCATCCCAGCCCTAGAGAGAGTGAGGCTGAAGGGCTGCTGTGGACCCAGTAGAGAATGTTTCTCTAGCTCGAGTCTGTAGCCCAGGTATTAGGTGGTAAACTACTGGCTTTCATCTTGGGTCCCCTCTCTCTCCTTTCCTTTGATTACTCTTTTGATATGAGGACACTGTCTCAGTCCAGGCAAGCTGAACATGGCTACAGCTGTGGGGTCAGTCAGGAGGCAGAGTCTCTGGACAGGTCAAGATTGGAGGCAGCTGCAGTTTCAGCCAATAGCTTGACTCAAACCTTTCGAGGGATGTTAAGCTAAGCTGTTTATAGAGTCTGGATGCTCAGAAACCACTTGGGATAATAGATGCTAAATACATAACCACAGCCATGTGTTTTTAAGTACCTAGGCATTTGTGGACAACAATCACAATGACAATAGAGAGGCAATTTCAGAAATACCCCTGTAATCATCATCATACACAGTCATTTCGAACTTTAGGTCACCACTCCACCAGACCTCATAAGACAAAGGAAATGGCACACTGACCATTCTGGAGTTTCTTTGTGATTCAACTTTCCCTTTTTCTTTTTAGAGAAAGGAAACCCAAAGAAGTACACAAACTATTTCTTTTTAAAAATTATATAAAAGCTGCAATCTTTCAAGGGTTTAGAAAAGCTAACAATGAATGCTGCCAAGTCATAAATTAGTTAAGAAAATGAAGACATCATGAATTACAGTTGTGGGGTGAGAAAGCATGCCACTTACTTGAATACGAAGGTCAGTTATGCTGTAACCGAACACACAGAGCAAACATCAAGGCAAATGAGCAGCAATGTAGAGTTGTGTTCAGAGCTGAAGGGGGTTCCACCCACAATGCTACAAATGTCAGCAGCAGTGACCATACTTGGCACCGAAGGTGGAAAACTAGCCTGGCCATGGTCAATGCATCTCACTTCCAGGCTGGGCATGATGGGTGGGGTGGCGAGGTGGAGGTAGGCATCCTAGAGGGCCACTGGCGACCCGTGGAAGAGGGATGCACTTCCAGAAGAGGTAAGTGGTCACCCTCTGGGAGGAGACAAAGCAGTGAGGAGACTGTGGCTCCGAGTGTAGGCAGGGTGGCAGATTTCACCTCTCCCCAAAAAAAGTTTACTTAAGTTTTCCCTGGGAAAATTCATGGAGGAAGCATGCTGGTGGCCTGTGAGATGTTAGTGGGTCCTGTTTTGGGGACCACTACCAAGCCAGAGGACAAGCTCTGAAAACAGGCTGACAGGAATTGGGGTCTAGTAGAGACACCTGCCCTATATTCTTACCTGCCACTCATTCAGTATGACAACTTTTGGGCCCATTTCTTTGTAGGTCATTCGGCCTCACAGTAAAGATGGTTTAAAGCAAGAATCAGCTGATGCCTGAGGAAGATTGTTGTCAAATGGTAAATAAATGTGCCATTTTCTGTCTTCTCTAGCCCTTTGGCATTTTTTTCTTGCTTGGTTACTTGAATCCTGTCTACCCACAGAATCACACAGATGACCTGGCTACTGATAGCAGAGAGAGCTGGTGATAATTTTAATTGTACAGGCGTTCTCTTTTTCTGTGTGGCCTAGATTTCTTGTTCTAACTCCAGAAGTGTCTACCCAGAGAAGGTAGCAGCAGAGCTGGTTGCTCTGTGTGCTCCTCATTATGCACCAGGCTCTCATCCTGTGGAAGACAGGCATCGTGACTCTCCTTGGGAAAGAAAGTCACCAGCCTTCCCCTGCCCAGATCTTTCTATGTGAAGCCTCTTGGGCCAGTTGAGATTTGGCCTATTAAAATGATATCATTTTGGAAACTTTCCTCTGCAGGAATTAGCAACACAAGGACACCTGATAAGAACCTCAAACTGAAACGTCTGGCTCTCAGGAGAGAAGGATTCACCACCTTTCTAGCTTTACTTCCCCAGGAATGCTGAATAAAGGCGAAGCAGCAATAGAGGAAAAATGCAACAGCCAAAGGGAAAGACCTGCCACGACTTTTGCTAACAAGAAGTGAAATGGATAAACAGACAGTGGGTGCTAATCCTTTCTCAAGCACGTGCGTGCCCTAAGCTTCCCACTGCTCCCTCTGCGAGGCATGCCTGTTCCTTCCTCGCTATGCAAACCTACTGTGTCACACTTGCTACAGCTGCAGTCATTTCTCATAACTCCCATTTGCCTTGTTCAGCGGTGTTTTCCTGCTTACAAACACAAAACTGAGAAGCACATAAATACTCACTAAATAAAAAAAATAATAGTAATAATAATAAATAATAAATAAATAATAATAAATAATAAAATAAAATAAATAAAAATAAAATAAAAAGCACATACTCACTAAACACAGCCTAAACTCAACAACTATGCAACAAGGCTTATCAGAGGACTTCCTGATAGGTTTTGTTGATGTCCCAAGACAATTGACACCATCTACTTCTGTCTAACTCCGGAACAGAAGTCAGACCCTGAACCATTCAGAGGGCTTTGCAGAGGATATATCCCTCCCCTTGGCTTCTGGGTCCTCTCATTGGTGT